>ML776952.1:95172-217579 GCA_009831015.1 Picea engelmannii | reverse complement strand
CAAGATGAATCAACTTACAATGATAATAGAGATCGGCCACCGTTCCTTGATCCTGATCCTGGGCTCCTCCTCTTCTTTGTCCTCCAATTGCTTTGCTTGAATTCTCCTAAAGCTTGAGGAAAGGCTAAAGGGTTGGGACAAAATGGATTCGACAATTGGGCAGAGTTTCTTTGCTATGATTTTCCTCCTTTGAATAGTACCCCTACCCCTTCTTTTATACGCTAGAAGGAGCTAGGGTTTTAGATGAACTCTCGGCCATACATGGCTGGGAGTTCCAGTTAACTGACCCAAAGCTTTTCGTTCCGTCGACAACTTTCCTGATTTTTTGCTTTGTTAGGTAAACACGGGTTGCAGTGGGCCAGCCAGTGTTCCAACGCGTGCAGTATAAGGCCTTCCAGCGTTCCAACATGCTCAGTAATAGGTTAGGGCGTGGTTTACTTAATTTGAGAGGTTTTTCAAGAGTTTATTCAGCATGGCTTTGGCAAGGAAGAGATATGAGTTGGCCTGATGCCAGGTAAGCAAGTGAGGTGCAATTTAGGGTTATAACACGTTTCCACTGCCCTGGGTGTCTACAAAACTTGAGAGTACTCTGGTTTTCAAAAAAAATGATAGTAGGTCTATGGAACTGGATGCCCAACTCTGTAAGGAAGTTCTCTAGCGACAATTTCTGGATGGTAATATTAACTACTCCTCTCTACTCAACCTTATCTAAAGATAGAAAAATAACAGACTGTTTCTTTTTCGACCAACAGATAGGCCCTGAACCCAAACTAAGAGTGTATTCAGATATGGACTTGCAATCAGTGCCATCACCAACCTAGTCATAATTGGTGAATCCTATGAGATCCAACATGCAACTTGATGCATAGTGGATCCCATAACTGATGGTGCCCTGAACGTATCTAAGGATGCGCTTGGAAGCCTTCCATTGTAACTCATGTGATTCCTAGATGTACTTGGAGACTACCCCTATTTCATATGATAGATCTGGTCAGGTGTGGGTAAGATATAGAAGGCTCCCCACAAGCTGTCGATACAAGGTGCTTTCCACCACTGGTGTATTTTGACCATCCTCAAGTGTAACCCTAGATACAAAAGGTGTAGGTGTAGACTTGCAGTATGTCATGTGGAATCTCTTCAAGAGATCCCAAACATACTTAGCCTAGGATAGCTTGATTCCTGAACCATCCCGACTGATCTTGAGAGTAAGAAATAAATGGAGTGGACCCATGTCCATCATCGAAAAATTGTCATGAAGAATGCCCTTGAGTGAGGAAATTGTTGAAACTGAGTTGTCGGTGATCAGAAGATCATCCTCATATAGAACTAGGATTAGAAGTGAGTTAGTTGTCCTCAATATGTAGACATTTATATTGGATTTTCATCTGAAAAAATTCTTGGAGAGAAAGAAGGATTCTATCTTTGTGAACCATGGTCTAGGATCCTGCTTGAGGTCATAGAGAAACTTTTTGAGTCGACACACTAAAGATGAATTTTGTATGAATCCAGATGGTTGCTCCTTATAAATCTCCTCTGAGATATCCCCATGAAGAAAAACATTATCTACTTCCATATGATGTACTTTCCATCCCATGGATGCTCCAATGGAAAGGGACAACTTGATAAAATCCAACTTTGCTACTGGAGAAAAAGTCTCATCATAGTCGATCCCATGTATCTGCTGAAATCCCTTCGCAACCCGTATTTGCTTGTGTCTTACACATGTCTGTTTGCTACTTTTTTGGTCCTGTAGAACCATCTAGTTCTAACAAGCTTCCTATATGAAGGAAATAGAACTAGATCCAAAGTCTAGTTCTTGAGGAGAGAGTTGTACTTCTTCTGCATGAATTCTTCCCAAAAGGGGTTCCCTACAACCTCTCTGTAGGTCTTTGGGTCTGAATATTGAACCATATAACAATCTAGAGGCATTGTGGGTTTAGTGGAAGTGAGTACATGAGGAGGATCCTCATACTAATATTTGGTCCTCCTCAGATTTGCTGGATCCTCAACAATATATCCTACATCCTGAAGTTTGGACTGTTCCCACTTAGGCATATGCTCTGGTTCCTTATCTGCATGTACTGAATCTACATCTAAATTCTCTGACTATGCATCTGAATGCTCTGAATCCTCCAAATATGTATTAGAACTCATATATGAAGTGGATTCTAAATCTGCAGACTCATCATCTCTAACTGGTTGAAGGACAAGAGTATTTGTATGCGACTCTTGTGGAGCATGCAAAATAATTTCCTCAAATTAAACATTACACTCAATTATGAGTTGGTCTATAGAGGGATCAATAAGTATGTATCCTTTCACACCATCTGGGTAGAAAACAAAAATACATGCAATACTTAGTGGATCTAGTGCTTTCCTCTTCTCAGAGATAATAATGGCTCATGCTTGTGATCCAAAGATACATAAGTGGGTGACTTATGTTTTGTTTCCTCTCCAAGCCTTGAAAGGAGTCTGATCCTTGACAAATTTGTGAGGGGATCTGTTCTTAATGTAGTTGGCACAATTAAGTGCCTCAACCCAAATCTTCTTAGGAAGTGACCTTGCATGCAATGTACAAGATGCCATATCCTTGAGAGATATGTTCTTCCTCTCAACAACCCCGTTCTACTGCGAAGTGTATGGTACTATGTGCTTCAATTGTATCCCGACCTCAAGATAAATATTATGAACATATTCGTTGACATACTCCCCCCCATTATCTGTATGGAGGGATTTGATCATTCTCCCTGATTGAGTCTCAACAAGTGCCTTGAACTCTTTTACGTGCTCAAAGACCTCTAACTTTTTTTGAGAAAAAATACCCAAGTATAATGTGAGTAATGATCCAAAAATGTAAGCATGTACCTTGCATTACCGATGGATGGATGCATGAATGGACCCATGATATCACTGTGAATAATATCACGTGGAGAGGAGGCCATGTGAGCTTTCCCTTTTTGAAACTTCATTTGAGGATTCTTGCCAATGACACATCCTTCACAAACCCCTTCGGAAAAATGGATATTAGGTAACTTGGTGACCATCCCCTTCTTTCTAAGCTACTGCATGTACCTGAAGTTCAGGTGACCAAACCTATTGTGTCATAATCTACTTCTGTCATCAACATGTGTAAGTGGTATAGAGGAATCAAGTTCAATAAACTTAGAAAAAGTGTTAGGTATCTAGAGAGGTAGTGGGGGGGCCAGAGGGACCATAGTGGAGGCCATTCAATGTAAGGTGGACTAGGTCCACTATATTATTAAATAAGGCCCATTATGGTAGTTAGATATAATAAATGTAATAGGACTTCTGCTTCTAGAAGGTTCCTCAACTATAATGTTCTTAGGTGATTGGTTGCACTATATAAATGGGTTCATGCAATGTCATGAGATATGAAGAGAATTATTGTATTTGGAGCGGCATCTCAATAGGAGGATCCCCCCTTGAAGAGGAAAAGTGAACATGAGAGGATCCCTTCCATAATAGGATCCATTATATGGTGTTGCCACACCTCAAGGGTTTTCTTATGATAAAAGTGTGGATTATTCTATATTTCTCCGTGGATCTATTGTGTATTCAATATTTGTGGTGATTATGTTTGTATATCTACTTTGGTACTTAAAAATTGGTATTAGAGCACTTTCCTTGGCAAGAAGTGTGGGCAAATTGTTTCTTTTGCATATTTTTTCGGAGACGAAAAAGAGGGACGAGACATTACAGACAATTTATATAGATTTATGTGAAAATTTTGCAGAAACAAGTTGTATATATTATTTCCTCTCAGAAAAATACCCAATTTAAAAAAAAAAATCATCCTAAACAGAGTTCAGGAAGTCAAGATATAGACATTTTAAAATATGCAATTTTCAGGGTTTTTTCTATTGACGATGACACAAGTTTTTGATTTCTATAGCACTTGGAGGCCGAAATTGCCAAAAAAAATTACAGATCTGAGTTACTCTTTAAAAAATAGTGGATTTAAAAAAACAAATCATCCAAATCGGAGCTCCGAAAGTAAATATATCACTGATTTAAAATCAACCATTTTGAGTGTTTTTCGAGATGACAATGAAACTGTAGAATTCATAACTTTTCACAGGATGTTCAGATTTCTATCAGATCAATATCATCGAATAAATAATTTTAAGAGATTTATTTTGACATATTATATGTTGTGTTTCCAATGAATATTGGATTTCAACTCCTCATGGACATTCTACATAAGATTGAAGACATTGAACAACATCTTCGCAAAAGGAAACAAATTATTAGGGATAATTGTCACAATATTCAAAGGACCTTGGATTGCATGTAGGAGAGATATTTTATGACAGATCTCAGGGATGAATATTATCAAGAAGTATATGCTTGGTATGATTTTGAGGCTGATTGTGATGATTGGTATATGGATAATTTTCATTTTTTGGATAACAACCATTTTCATATTTTATTTGATGACTCTACTCCACCTTTTGTAGAGAACACCAATGTGACAAATCAGGAGCTATTTATGATTATGAATATCCAGTCTACATATTCTACAACGGTATTGTTCCTTCCAGATTCAACTTTGATCCTTTCCCACTATGTGGATGGATATTATTATTTGGATCCACATGATAGGTGTTAGTATTTGGAGCATCATTTTCAGTTGGTTATTGGGTCCCGATATCTTTAGCGTGGAGTTCACATGAGCACCAAGACATGGGACCCTAGTTTACAATGTCGGTTGAACTACTTCATCATGTTGGCTTTCATTTATCAATGCGACCCTGGTTCTCTAGTCTACTTCAACACTATGATCCACACTTATCCATGGGACCCTGGTATATGGTTCTACGCCAAGTGTTGAGGACAACTATTTCATAAGGGGGATGGAATGTTAGGTAGCTAGAGAGCTAGTGGGGGCCCCAGAGGGCCCATAGTGGAGCCCATTCAATGTAAGGTGGACTAGGTCCACTATAGTATTAAATAAGACCCATTATGGTAGTTAGTTAGATATAATAAATATAAGAGGACTTCTTCTTCTAGAAGGTTCCTCCACTAGAATGTTCTTAGGTGGTTGGTTGCACTATATAAATGGGTTCATACAATGTAATGAGATATGGAGAGAATTATTGTATTTGGAATGGTATCTCAATAGGAGGATGTCCCCTCGAAGAGGCAAGTGAACATGAGAGGATCCCTTTTATAATAGGATCCATTGTATGGTGTTTCCCTACCTCAAGGGTTTTCTTATAATAAAAGTGTGGTTTCTTCTATATTGCTCTGTGGATCTATTGTGTATTCAATATTTGTGGTGATTATATTTGTAGATCTAATTTGGTAATTAACAAAAATTGTATAACTGAGATTTATGATTTACCTCTAGGAAATGTTTTTTGGAGTTATCTTGCATGTTGAAAATGGACATATAGTTTGGTGTGAACTCCACCTTTTCCTCTGAGCCTGTGTGTATAATTTGGTACATTTAGAGAAGATTCACATAAAGTTTAGGAACATGGAGAATGTTATAAAATATTCCATTATCTAGTTCCACTCTTCCTTTTCTGGTAACCTCAAAGGGAGAGTCATCCCCCATGAGGATAGGAGGTCCCATGCATGCAGTTATAGAAGATAGAATATCATTTGTGTTTTTCGTATGATGTGAAGCATTTGAATATACAATCAAAGTGTCAAGAGAAGAATGTATAACAACTAATGCATAAGGATTTCCTTTCTTAGGGGATTTATATTATGACTTCTTCTTGGAAGCCTCATGAATGAAGTCCCTGAGATTGTTTTTCTGAAGAATTTTTTCCATATGATCAATCTACTTCTTCATGTAGGTTGATTTTGGATGGTTCCCATGATTGCAGTAACCACAATTCTTCCCTTGATTTGTTTTTCCACCTTTGGAACCAGAGGAATCATTGAAGGGTTTGGAGTATCCTTCCTTCTTTGGATCTTCATGAACCTTTTCTTTGCCTTTCCTTTTGGATTTAGGATTTTGAGAGTTGTTTCCATCATGCACAACAAATTCATGTGCCTTTGGGCCCTTAATTATGCCCATCAAAATCAGCTTATCCTGCTCCTGTGTCAAATCCTCTATAAACTGTGATAATGAAGGCATGGTCTAGGTTTCTCCTATGGTGGATTTGGTAGAATGAAATGTGGAGACAAATACACTAAATTTTGGTCCAAGTTTTTCCATGATAGAAAGCACTAGTTGTTTTTCCTATTCGGATTTTTCAATACCATAATATTTCAATTAATGGAGGAGATATTTAAGTTTGGTGAAGAAATATTGGAGATTGTCAAAGTTCTTCGGATCTAAGGAGTTTATTTCTACTTCGAGAAAATGGCCCCTCATTTCATCCTTCATTCCAAAGAGTGCTTCCAATGTGGTCCAGATCTCATTTGGTGTCTTGCATGCATTGATGTGAAACCATAGGTCAAGAGAAATAGTCATGGATAGGATACCATGAGCCTTGTCCATGAGATTTAGGTAATTGGATTTTTCCAATGATGAGGTGTTCTACTTCTATGGCCATGACTATCTGGTACAAGCCTTTACCCATGGGATGGAGTATAATTCAATTGAGATATGGGAAATTGTTGAATAAACCAAATTCTACATTGGTTATTAGAGAAGAACATATAGATGACCAACCCAATGAAGAAGAATACATATCTATACAAAAGTAAATTTCCCCTCACACTCCTCAACTATCAAAAATACCTTAAGAAGCTAATCCTCCACCCTATCCATAAAGAATACTCGTGAAGAAACCTGAGGTACCTCTAGGACATGACTTAGAAGCTGAACTAAGAAATGCATGTGTTAATATTCCCTACTCCAAGACATTAAAGATATTCCTATATATGCTAAACTTATAAGGGATCTTTGCATAAAAAATCCTCGAAGGAAGAGGAAGGATCCGCCTGTCATAAAAGTGGTTGGACAACTATCAGAATTTATATTAGAAATTCCATCCAAATATAATGATCTAGGAAACCCAATGGTGACTATAGAAATTAATGGCATTTCTTTGTCAAACACCCTTATTGATCTAGGAGAAACAATAAATGTTATGCATGTTGATACTATGCTTACACTGCAACTAAATCATTTAAGGCCAACACAAACGTTGTTGGAATTAGCAGACAAATCAATCATCAACCCACGAGGAAGCCTAGATGATGTAATGATTACCTTATATTCCCGGGAGTATCCTGTGGACTTCTTGGAAATTCATTCAAAATCCTAAAAAATTGGGCATCAAGTTGTGCTTGGTTGACCTTGGTTGGGAACGACTGATGCATTTATTAGTTGTCGGTCTTGGGAGATGACAATTTCTAATGGAACCCACAGTCATAAACTTGTTCTCTTTCCTCCTGCCCAACTAGACACTGAAGTTATAGTATGGATGGATAATCCCTATGGGGAGGATAACTATGCTCAGGTCCTGTTAACACTTGAGCAAGCAAAGGGAGTTCAAGAAAAAAATGAAGAACATATTTTAAGCCTATTTTTAACCAATGCAGAATGCATTGAGTATCGTCAATGTCTCCTAGAATTCACACATATTTTCATCCCTGAGTTCTAAGAATTTTTCCATCCCTCCACTTCTACATTATTTACTATATCAAAAATAAGTGAAGAAGATAGGTCAAATTTACGAACTGTTGAAATCAGTCCCGAGAAATCCCTATGTATAAATTCTGGCCTAGAATTAGATCAACAACAAAAATTGATTTGAATGATCCAAGGATGGTCCAGAGATTTTGCATGGGATTACTCTGATATGAAAAGAATTCACCCTGATACCTGTATACACCATATTTACACCAATGATCAAATCAGACCTGCTAGGAAGCCCCAAAGAAGAATGAACCCAACCTTAAAAGACATAGTGAAAGAAGAGCTCCAAAAACTCCTACATGTCAATTTCATTTACCCTATTTCAGATAGGAAATGGGTGTCTTCATTATTCATTTTCCCCAAGAAAAATGGCAAGTGGAGAATTTGTGTGGACTTCAGGGAGATAGACAAGGCTACCTATAGATATTATTTTCCCTTACCTTTCATAGACCAGTTATTGGACACCTTGTTTGGGAAGATATACTTTTCTTTCCTAGACGAGTTTAGTGGGTATAATCAGATCCAAATTTCCCCTGAAGATCAGGAGAAAACCAAATTCACTTGTCCATGGGGTACTTATGCTTATAGGGTTCTTCCCTTTGGGTTGTGTAATGCCCCTGCCACCTTTCGAAGGGATGTCCTAGCCATTTTTTCTGATTTAACCTGTGACTGTGTAGAAGTCTATATGGACGAATTCACATTATACGGGGATGATTTTCAACAAGCATTGGACAATTTGGAGAAACTATTGATTAGATGTAAAGAGACCAATCTCTCCCTCAACCATGAAAAATCTAGAATGATGCCCACTGAGGGGATTGTCTTGGGTCATCATATTTCTGATACTGTTATACGGGTAGATACTGCTAAAATTGAAATTATTTCTCAAATCAAAATCCCTAGCTCACAAAATGAAGTTAGAAGCTTCTTGGGGCATGCTGGATATTACAGGAGATTTATTCAAAATTTCACAAATTTGGTTTCCCCATTGTTCAAATTATTAGCAAAGGAGGATGAATTCCATTGGGATGAGAAATGTAAGATTTAGTTTGAAATTTTAAAGAAACATCTTTTTAGTGCCCCTGTGTTAAGAGGACTGAATTGGTCTCTTCCCTTTCATATCTGCATTAATGCCTCAGATACTTCTTTGGGAGTCATTCTAGGACAAAGAGAAAACCAACTTCCCTATGATATCTACTTTCTTAGAAAAAATCTCTCCCCTATTGTGATGATTGTCAGAGGATGGGGAAACCAACTACAAGTGATGAAATGCCTCTCCAAGCTCAGGTAGTAATTGAACCATTTGAGAAATGGAATTTGGAATTTGTAGGCCCTATCAACCCCATGTCTAGAAGAAGAAGGTATATATTGGTTTGTACAAATTATGTGACTAAATGGGTAGAGGCTAAAGCCTTGTACTCTGCAAATGAACAACCCGTTGTTGATTTTATATTCGAAGACATATTTACTCATTTTGGTGTGTCTCGAGAAATAGTGATAGACCAAGGAACTCAATTTACCTCAAATATGGTCAAAGCTATTACTGAACAATATCAAATTAAAAATAGGAAATCCTCACCTTATCACCCCCAAGAAAAAATACATGCATAATCAACCAACAAAGTGATAGAGACTATACTTACCAAGATAGTTTAGTTACACCATAAAGATTGGGTGGATCGGTTTCCTGAAGCCTTATGGGCCTACAAAACAACTTGGAGAAACACCACATTCCATACACCTTATGAATTAGTGTATGGAAAGTAGGTGTTTCTTCCCATAGAATTTCAAGTATAAAATTTTAGGACTACTATGCAATTGGGAATGGATTTGGATGAAACCCAAAAACAAAGGATATTACAACTAAATGAACTTGATGAAATTAGACAAGATGCTCTGCATAGGAATACACTTATTCAAGAACAAAGGACCAAATGGCTTGACAAGCATATTGATAAGAAATCTTTTCAGTCTAGTGATAGGGCCCTTTTATATGACAGTAGGTTCAAGAGTTTTAAAAGTAAATTGTCCACTCAATGGTTGGGACCTTATGAAGTAGACATAGTTTATGACAATGGGTTAGTAAAGATAAAGACTATTTATGAAGATCATACCTCCTTTGTTGTGAATGGGAATCGATTGAAAGTATATCATAAGCCTATGTCTAAAGAGGATTTTATCAAACAAGTTCTTCAAAATTCAGAAATGCAATTGGTAAGCAAGAGGGGTTCCCCTCCTACTGAACCATCACTGTAAGTTTTCATTGTGTGATTTAATTTAATTTTGTACATACATGTATATATAGGTGTGTGTTAGATAGTGATTTTTTTGTGGTGTTACTAACACAGGCTTAAGTTGATTATGTTCTCATGTAGATAGGCAATAAATATGATGTTTTCCATAGGTGAGTTTATTCCTTTACCCAACCCTGGTAGATTAATCATGGGAAAGGAGCCAAAAGGAGTTTTCTTTAAGTTTTTCAGAATCCTAAAAATTGAAAACACCGATGAGCACTAATTGACCCGGGCTCGAGAAAAATCCACATGACAATATATGGAGTTTTCTTTAAGTTTTCCAGACTCCTAGTAATTCAAAATACCGGAAAGCATTAACTGATCTGGGCTTGAGAAAAATCCATAGGAAAATAGTAGTTAGGATCTTGTTTTCAATAAACTGGGAGTGGCAATGGAAACAATGGTTTGTTTGGTTCCAAAAAGAGGAGTTTCTGCAACTCTAAAGGAGGATGTCTAGCTGCAGTTTCCTTCTTGTTATAGATCTTGGAGCCTAGTCATTGAATTCTTTTTCCTCGTTTTTTACTTTCCTCTGCAATTTCAGAGTTTTTGTACTAGTGTGTTGTTTGTTGTTTTACCTATATGTTCTTGCAACATAATAAATTCACATGTTCTCATAAGCAACGACAGATTCCAATAATCACTACAAAATGCAGCCTACAAAGTTCCAGTCTACAAAATATGCCATCAGGTATCTTATCCAATTATTCATTGGGTACCAGAATAAATCTTTGTGTTGTTACGGTACTAGATAACATCTTTGTGTTGTTCCGGTACTGCAACAAATATTCGCCTCTGTGTTCATCTGGTACTAGACAAGTCTCTGTGTTGTTCCAATATTGCAACAAATATTCGCCTCTGTGTTCATTCGATACTAAGGAAGAAGGCTTGCATTGATCTGGTACTACAACAATTTTTTTTAGGCAGTGGTCCAATACTAAGTTGTGGTTCGGTACTGATAATGAAGCATGGTATCTCTTATCCTATACTCAATAATTTTCCTACTTGATACAAATGTTTCAGGTAATAAGAGGTATAATCTCACTATTTATTCCTTTTATTAAGAATCATGCTAATTGTGTACTAGACGTGTGGTTACACTCATGCACTTGCATTACATCAATTATTACAAGTTCCCTACCATGAACTTCTTCAATTCCTCATGTATCTTTCCTGCTAAATAAATCATTCATAAGCACTCGAAAATTTTGATGGGCTGGTTGGTGTATGTTTAGAGGCACGTAGTAATTATACTACTAGCACGACCAATTCTGTTCTCAAACACTCTTGTCAAAGACTCCCATTCATATCATGAAGAAATAAAATCGTGCCATTGGCCAACATTACACCGCGTTAATAATTGGCTTAAACTATGTCATAATACATGTCAAATCCATGATTATCTTCTGATCACAATGATGTCGACGGTTTCATAATGGTGAAGTTCAATCACATCGACCCTATATATTGTAATCATTTCTCAACACCGTCGTGAACATGCTATAATGAAATTCCTAATATGATCTTCCAAGTTATTATAGATACAACTTACCATTACTCTTGTCATCATTATAATTGATTTGACCATTTTAATTCAAATTTAGATATATAAATTCTCTTCTGGATGGCTTCACCATCCACATGAAGCATTATTTACTCATTTTTACTATATGATCTCCATTCATACCGTTGCTCTGCCCCCTCATACCGTTTTCATACTCTGTTCGCTTCCGGTACTCCATTGTGTGTTTCTTTGTTCCGATACTAAACCATCGTCCCATGTTCCATTGCCTCATATTCTATGAGAATTGATTTTAAGTTAGCATGGGGGTTGATAGACACAAACCAATGTTCCAATTATACAGGGATACACAGGAATACCAAGCTTGCAGGGATAAATTTGAGTAGACCGGATGGGTCATGTTCTTAGAAAAATTCAAAGGCCATCATGAGGGGGTATCTCATGCCTTTTCTCAGACTTATGACTATGAGAGTGTTTAGTTGGGGGAATTGAAATTGACAATAACATAATCCACCATAGCAGAAGCTACATGATTTCCTTCCTCTGGAGAGAAATATTTTAAGGGGGTGATCATCGACAGAAGGATTTGTCATAAGTTTCTAAAGCCGAAACACCAAGATCTCGATTGGACCAAAGGGATTCCCTGGAGCTGTATTAAGGAGGAGTACATGACAATGATCATCATCCTGTAGAGGTTTCTCACCTGTGAAGGAAGGTATTCCATGAATTTATTATATCATTTAAAGCTTTTGGTCCATTTTGAAGGAGGACCATGAATTGAATTTACCCATTTCCTCTGGATGAGTCTAAACAAAATGGTGAGAGGAGTTAAATCAACATCCAAGAAACTTGAAACTAGTCTCTACCACCATGGGTTAATGAATTTGTTGGTTGTCCATGCATTGAGAAACCAAGAGAGCAGTTGGAAACAACTCCTTCAACAAAACTTTGCTCAAGATGGAGTTTCCAAATCTGTAGAAGAACATGAAACATAGGCATGTACTGAGGAGTCAGGCATAGAACTAAAGGATAGGCAAAGAAGAGAGAAGAATCTAGGAAGTAAAGGGGATGCTATTGCACCTAGTTCATCCAAGCCTGTTGATAAGTTGGACAAGGGCAAGTCCGTCACGACAGAGGAGCCTACTACATCCATGAAGGAGAGGTCCTCCCAATCTAAGGAACCAAGTCCATCCTCGATCCCTAAAATTCAATTTCCACGAAGTGAGAGGAGAAAAAGGAAGAAATCTGGTTAAAATGAAGTTTCAGATGGTACCCCTGAGGAAACCATTGAGTTTCCTCAAGAGCCGGTTAGTAATTTGGAGAAGAATCCTGAAGTGAAAAATGGAAGTATGGGGAAGCTTAAAACGAGGAATGTGTAGAAAGATCCAACTCTCGTATCTACAACTCAACCCCATAGGGTAAAAATAAGGAGTGTATAGAAAGAAAAAACTTCCATACCTGCACCTCAATCCCATAGATTAAAAATGAAGAAGGTACAAAAAAATAAAACTCCAAAGTTTACACCTTAGTCCTTTAGGGTAAAAACAAAATCTCTGTAGGAACAACAGGTTCTGAGATCTACATCTGCTCCTACAACAAAGAAGAGAAATTTGTTTGGGGAAACTTCCACTCCTGTCAGTAAATCTAAGGAGGCCTCACATCCAATACATAGAACTACAAGAAGCATGCATAAACATATAACAAATCCACATGTGCCTTCTTTTCCAAAGGAGCCTATTGATATTTTGACTTCTCCAGAGAATGAAAGTTTTTATGGAACAATGATCAGTGAGACCTAGGAGTTAGTAAAAAAGACCTTAAAATATTTAAGGAAGGAGGTGGAAGCCCGAGGGGAGGTAACTGAGAAAGCAACCATGTATAATCCTGCTAACTCCTTGAGAAAGAAGCAGTTGGTTTTGAAGGTTGGGAAAGTTACAAAACATAATAAGAAGTTAAAACAAGAGGTTACAAAGTATCAAATTTTAGATAGGAACATTAAGGCAGAGAATGCACATTTGAAAGAATATAACCGAAGGTTACAGGATGTGCAAGAAGAAGCCTATGCTAAGCTTAACAAATTTCTTCATTTGATCCAATACACAAGAGTGATTAAGAAGGAGCTCAGGAGTGAGGCCTTTGGTTTCAATATTCTAGAGCCAGACAAATGACATTCAGCCAGGGTGGAAGATAGTTTCAGTTTTGCAATTTTTGAGGACCAGTTTCAACATTTATGCATGAGGACATGCAATGGCTTAAGCATGGGGGAATGTTGGGTCTCCATTTTGACACCCCTCTTACCTTATCTTACCTTCTATCTTGGTCAATTTTACCTCTAACCTATGCACAATTTGTTGACAAAAACTCTGTAGATGTTCATGATTGTTAGATAGGCAATTATCATTTTCTGAGTTTAGAAACTTCAATATTTTTGTTGTCTGAAGTAAGTGCATGGATGACCCAGGCTCCAATATCACCTACATGAACCAAGAATGAAGTGTTTTGTGTAATGATTCTTGCGTAGGGACATAAGTCCTTTGCAAGAGTTGATTGTGTTATGAGTGGTTTTTCTGCTGATTAGTGTTGAAGTGTGGCCATATCTGCTTGCTAGTTGTTTTCTAGAGTAGTAGCTACAAATAACTGAGTCAAAGTCCATATTTCTATTTCATGAGCTTGTAAAAGCATAAGTCATTATCTGAGCAAGATATTTTGAATGCATGGTTGTTAATATTTTGTTTGCAAGTTTTTCTTTCTAATTTTTAAAATTGTGTGAAAGGGAGAGAATTGAGTTTCAAATGTTTCTTCTTTATGCTATACTCATAAAACGTAGTTAAATTACCTACTACTGGAACATATAGTGTAAAAAATCTATTGATTACAAATCACGGTCGATAATTCATGATTGACAATATATTGAACATACAATTGCACCAACAACATCTATTTTTTCAAGGATTCTCAAGAAAAAACCACCATAATTCTTTCTACATAATATCCATTGAATGAGATAATATTGAGATGACTTGACTCTGAGGGATCTCTTCTTTTTTGAATCCAAGTAATGTGGATCTGATCCATGGGTCAAATAATATTTCATTTCATATCACCATTGGTTGGAATTAACAGGAATGTAACAAACCTCTCTTTTGAAAATTTCTTGTTCTTCATATAGAGCATCTTCCTGTACTTCATTGCTTGCTGATTCAACAACTAGTTTCATAACCCTTTCCATTTGAAAATTTTGGTAGGTTTGATCTCCATATTGTACTCTTGTAAATCTCTTGTCCAGTTGGCTCTTTTCTCTCCCAAATCTTTCTGCACCAAGAGATTTATGACAACGGTATAAGGGATAATGACCTTGGTTTTCGATTTGATCAAGTAAGGTCTAAAGTGTTTGACATATTTGAATATAGCATAGGCATGTTTTTCCACTTCTAGATAATTCAATTCTTCTCCTTACAAAAATGAACTCATAAATGCAATGGGAAACTCAACCTCTTCTTGGTTATTTTGAGTTAGAACAACACCGAATGAAATGTATGAATCAAAGGTGTAGAGAATGAACTCTTCACTGAAATATGGACTTAATAGTGCAGGATCTTGCACTATTTCTGATATTATTTTATCAAAAGACTCCTTTTCCTTAGGTCCCCATTTGAATTCTTAATTCATTTTAATCATGTATTGAAGGGGTTTCACTATCTCAGAAAATCTAGGGACAAATATTCTCACAAATTTATCCTCCCTGGGAAGGACTACATAGATTTTTTTTAAGGGGGAGGAGGAATTTTGGTAACAATTTCATTCCTATCAGGTTCAATTTTCATGCCGTGTTTGGAAACAATTAATCCAAAATTTTTTCCTTTATCAACTACAAAAACATATTTTTGGGGATTGAGGGAGATACCATATCTCCTACAATGGTTGAATACTCTTCTCAAATGGGCTATGTGTTGGACAATTGAGAGGGGGGGTGAATCAGTTGTCCCCGTGCCTAAACAATTATGCTTCTTTTAAAATCTTTATAAGGCACTCAATGATGATCACAATAATGTAGGGAAATAAACAATGGCACATTCAACATCAGTCACATATGTGAGAAACACAAAGATAGATATTTCCCAAGGAAACCCATATAGGGTAAAAACCTCTTCTTCTTTATATGTTAAGTATTATTTACATTCTTTACATTATCATACATATGAGCACCAACTCATTGTGAGGCTACAAACTCTATTTTTCAATATGCAACTTGCTGAGAGAACCAACTCTCTATTTTCTCTAGCACCCACTAGAAGGAAGCACCAACTCCCTAGTTTCTCTAGCACCAACTAGAAGGAAGCACCAACTCCCTAGTTTCTCTAGCATCAAATAGAAGGAAGCTACAACTCCTTGTGTTCAAGCACCCACTTGAACCTCTGAGGACACCAGTCCTCCCTAGCACCTCCCTACCACCCTGGATTATGAATATGAAATACTGAAACCTACTACAGTGATATAGTGTTCAATAACAACTTACTAGTCTCATCATTGTTCTGCAAGATTTCGTTGCTCTATTTTCTTCATTGTCTTCCTGCACGCATCCTTTTCACTTTTCTATTCTTTAGCCTCTTGTGCTTTCTACGCCATCCCCATTCAATGCACCTTTTTTTTTGTTGTCCCTATCCGCTGCAACACACCCCTTACTTCTTCACACATGCATTACACCCAACAACAACAACAACCTCATCACTTCTCTGTGACGTGTACTTATAGATTTTGTGTACCTTGTTCATGCAATGTATGCAATGCCTCTGCCTACTCACGCCGTGTTCATCTCCTCCACATCTCGGGTGCTTTGTCTGATCATCATGGTAACCCTTCAGCTTCTTTGGTGGTTCGCCCACGCGTTCAACATCACTGGATGTCATGCTGAGATTCCTCAGCCTCTTTGGTAGTCGAGACTCTACGTCTTCTCTGGCATAGTCGAGCTTATACTTTCTGTTTCAGTTACAAAATTCAATGCTCATCCACTTGTCAGTCCCTCTAAGAATCATCTTCATTCATTAGAAGAATCTTGGAGACCCTTCAGCTCCTCTGGCGATCACACAGAGGTCTCTTCAAATCTTCTAGCAGAGACCATCAATGGTTTCCAGCAGTTAGACTGCGAGGAGAAACATTAGCCCTCTGATCGTGCCCAAAATCCCTTGCACTGTTGGATTGACTTCATGTGATCTTGCATTTATTTCACCAATTCGCATTTCGGTATTTCAGGATCCCCGGGGTAAAGATTTGTTACACTCCATATCGCGATCCCCAAAACTCTTAAAAGGAGCTTGTCTATACTAGCTCCTTCCCCCATAGGACCACAGGCGGTGACCACTAGCTAGTTCGAAACTATATATCGCAAATTCGATTTTTGGGATTTTGGCGTTTCTGTGGTGAAGTGTTCTTGACACTTCCAAGTTCCAGTATCTGTAACTTTGAAATGGAGTTGGATCAATGGTTCACATTCCTTATGATTCGATGGTCCAGATCTCTTCACGATTTCGCATATTACGATTTCGACATTCTTATGATGAAAAAGTCTCGAGCCTTGACCCCTCCATTTCCCAGTATCCGATACTTCAAAAGAAAAGAGTCGGATCAACGATCCAGATCAAACCTTGAATTGACGGCTGAGAATGTTTCATGATTTCACATATCATGAATTCGAGAGGTTAGGGAACCCCATTCCTTTGACTCTTTAGTCATCAAAATGACAATCTTTCGCCACGTGTCCTATGGACCCAATGGTCTAGATCTTATTGTGATTTTGACTCTTCATAGGCCTTCTTTATGCCAGTCAATGGTCCACAACCCTTGGTGATCGGACGGATCACATAACCCACTTAGATGGACGGTTGACGGGATTTCGACGTTTTTCTTTTCGGCGAATCGACATTTTGTGACTTCGGGTTTCGCGATTTCGGGACTCCTTTTGTAAATAACCTTGACATTTCTATCTCTCAATATCCGAAATCCCAATAGCCAAAAAATTGAAATGGAGTTTGACCAATCATATCGGTGTTTCTCATTTCACGATTTCGGGACTCCTGTTGTAAAGAACCTTGACATTTCTATCTCCCGATATCCGAAATCTCGATAGCCAAAACTCTGAAATGGAGTTTGACCAATACTTCGATCTTGTCATTTGATCATTTTTTCACTGCTGGTCTTCTTGAACTTATCGACTCTGTGTGAGTTGTGTTTCTGGTCTTCCTGAAATTACTTATGTTCATGTTTTTCCATCGATGCCATCAATGATAGGAATAATCTGATCTTACCATAGAATAATATAATCTTTCCATCAATGACAAGAATACTCTGCCTATAAAACATGCCAACCATCATACTCTGCCTTCTGTCTGAAAACATGCCAACAATTTCCCCCTTTGGCATTGATGGCGACCCCATGATGCAACTACACCACTGTAACATCTTGAAATCATCACACTGATGCAACTACACCACTGTAACATCTTGAAATCATCACACTTTCTCCCCCTTTGACATCAATGTCAAAGAAGAGACATGCTCCCCCTAAGCTGTTGCAGTTATTTTAGGAGGCATTAGATATTCAAACAATACAAGACTCCCCCTAATAGGATAGACTCTCTTAGATGTGAGACGGGATGACACCCAACTTCTATCTGAGATATTCAAAAGGTGTCTTGGCTAGGGGTTTAGTAAAGATGTCTGCAATTTGTTCTATAGTGGGAATGTAATGGACCTGAACAATCTGATTGGTGACCTTCTCTCTCAGAAAATGATATTTTATGGCAATATGCTTGGTCTTGGAGTGGAATACAGGATTTTTAGACACACTGATGGCACTAGTGTTATCACAATGAATTGGGATTGGTGCAGTGTATTTTACCTCCAAGTCTGCAAGTGTATGAATCATCCATAATACCTGAGTGCAACAGGTAGCAACAAAAATGTACTCTACCTCTGTGGTTTATAAAGAAATGGAACCTTTATTTTTACTTAGCCATGCTACTAAATAATCACCCAGGAAGAATTCTCCTCCACTGGTGCTTTTTCTCTCATCGACACAGTTTGCCCAATCTGCATCTGAGTAAGCAATTATCTTAAAATTCTGATTTCTGGGATACCACAGACCATAAGTCATTGTTTCTTTTCAATACCTGAATATCCTTTTGACATCTTGCAAATGACTCTGTTTAGGTGCATCCTGATATCTTCCTACCATTCCTACAGTATGCATTATGTCTGGGCAAGATGCTGTGATGTACAACAAGCTTCCTATCATCGATCGATATGAGCTTTGATCAACATCAGGTGAATCATCATCCTTGCTTAATTTACATCCAGTTACCATAGGTGTACCCACAGATTTAGAATCTTCCATTTGAAACCTTTTCAACATTTCTCTTAGATATTTTTCTTGAGAAATGAACATCCCTTCGGACCTCTAAGTAATTTGCAGACCAAAAAAAAATGACAGTTCTCCTATCATAGACATTTCAAACTTAGACTCCATGGCAGAAGAAAACCATTGTACCAATGAATCCTTATTACATCCAAAGATGATGTCATCTACATAGACCAATACGATGAGCAAATCATTATCCTCTATTTTAATATACAGATTGTTGTCAACTGTTCCTCTCTTGAACCCTTTGTCTTTGAGATACGTATCAGGTCTGTGATACCATGCTCGAGGGGCTTGTTTTATCCCATATAAATCTTTCTCCAGCTTGCATACTAAGTCAAGATTATCAGACAGTTTGAAACCCTCTGGTTGTTCCATATAGACTTCTTCACTTAAATCTCCATTTAGAAAAGATGACTTGACATCCATTTGATAGACTTTAAACCTTTTATGATAAGCATAGGCAAGAAACATTCGGATAGCTTCTAATCTTGCTACGAGAACAAATGTTTCATCAAAATGTAGTCCTTTGATCTGAGCATAGACTTTACAAAATAACCTAGCTTTGTTCCTGATAACTTGTCCTTGCTCATTCAACTTATTCTTAAAGATCCATTTGGAGCTAATGACATTTTTACCTGCAGGTCTTTGAACTATCTCCCACGTATTGTTTTTCTCAATCTGATCAAGTTCTTCATTCATTTCTTTAACCCAGTGGTCATATTTGCTGGCTTCATTAAAATTCTTGGGTTCCAGCATGGATATGAAATCTATATGAGATTGTTTGGTGTTTTTGATTAGCTTTCTCCTGGTTTGTACACCTTTGTCTTTTTCTCCAATTATCTGACTTGTAGGATGATTCTTTTGAATAATTCTGGAGGAGGAATTTGTAGTTGACTGCTGATTTGAGTCTGTCTGAGTGTCTGAGTCTTCATCTTATTCAGAGTCTTCATTTTTTTATTCTTCGACCTATTCATCTTCAGCTTTAATTGTGTCTTCTGTAGAAGACTCATTACTGTACACCTCTCTTGCTGGGATTCCTTCATCAATTTTTACATCAATGCAATCAACCATTTTATGCAGCCTCTTATTATAGAAACTATATCCTTTACTATTTGTAGCATACCCTAAGAAGATACCTTCATCAGCCCTATCATCATATTTGTCGAGGTTCTCATCATTATTCTTTATGTAGCATTTACTCGCAAAGACTCTGAAGTGTTTGATTGAGGCAGGTCTTCCAAACCATAATTCATAAGGTGTCTTTTCACTTTGTGGTCTGAGGTGGGCTTTGTTAAGCACATGGACTACTATGTGTATTGCTTCTACCCAGTAGGTTTGACCAATGTTCTTCTCATTCATCATTGACCTGGCCATTTCCTGCACTATTCTGTTTTGCTTCTCAACAACTCCATTTTGTTGTGGAGTTCTTGGGATTGTGTATTCTCTCTTGATCCCATGCTCATCCTAGAATTCCTTGAAGTCTCTTGACATAAACTCTCCTCCCTGATCTAATCTTACTACCTTTAACCTCTTGCCTATTTGAGTCTCTGTTAAAGCCTTAAATATTTTAAACTTCTCAAATGCTTCATCTTTTTCTTTGAGAAAGGCAACCCAAGTAAGTTTGGAGTAATCATCGATAATCAACATGAAGTAGTTTTCTTTCCCGATGCCTTCCTATCTTGATGGTCCACATAAATCCATATGAACTAGTTGGAGTGGTTTCTCTGTTGAAGTAAAGCTCTTGGACTTAAACTATGTCTTGTTTTGCTTTCCTACTTAACAAGGTTTACACATTGAATCTGGGGGCTTTGATATTCTCGGAAGATATTTTACTACCTTGAGGTTTTTGAGTTTGATTAAGTGGTCAAAGTTTAGATGTTCAAGTCTCCTATGCCATAACCAGCTTTCATCATGTTTGCTTAGATGAAATTTTTCTCTATTTTCTTTTAGCACATATACATTATTTTTTGTCCTTATGCCTTTGGCCACCACGTGTCCTGAGTTTACAGACTTTATCTTGCAGTCCTTGGATGTGAACAACACTTCACATCCTCTATCACACATTTGAATTACACTAAGCAGATTATGTTTCATCCCATCCACAAGTAGAACATCTTGGTTTTTTCCTTTTCCATTACTTAAGCTCACCATCCCTTTGCCCTTTATTTTCCCTGGAGCATCATTTCCAAAGGTTATGTTTCCTGATTTTCTTTCACTTAGATATAGAAACTTGACTTTGTATCCCATCATGTGTTTGGAGCATCCATTGTCTATATACCAAGGGTTTTTTTTTCTTTGAGCGGACAATACTAATCCACACTTGTCACTTTCCTTGTTCTTCCAAAACTTGACATTTTCAGTAGGGGATTTCGAATCTGGTTCATAGTTCCTTTACCGACAATCAATAGATTTATGCCCAAAGTTATGACAGGTGTAGCATTCAACCTCATTATTCAATAGGTCAAACTTATTGTTGCAGTGTTGTCTACTTATTGACTGTTGATTATTTCTTGGGCTCCGTAGTTGTATGTGTCTAGACTTAATTTGGAAATCTGCAGTCTATGAAGCATTATTACTTGACTGTATCATTATTTGTTGTGAGAAGTATTTATTCCTTTGAAATATTAATTGCTCATGTCTAAGTCTTAAGGAACAATTTACAGCTTTGCGACCAAAGTTAGAACAATAGAAACAATAGCCATGGAAAAATTCTTTGTACCTGGGAAATGGTTGTCTTCTTTGTGCAAATCGATTTCTTCCAGGATGATGACATCTTTCAGCAGTGAGCGCATTACTTCTTTGTTCTACAGATTCAGTTCTGGCATCTTTTACCTTACTCGTCCTGGGCAGCTGATTGTCTTCCTTTGTTCTTGCAGGTTTGTTGTTGTTATTGGTTGTACATTTGACAAACTTGATGGGTTCTTCGTTTCTTGGCTTGCCACTACTTGATCTCTCTTCATAACCCAAACCAGTTTTCAACTTTGGATTCCTTTGCTAATTCAGGATGGTGGCTAATCCTTCTGAGGCTTTGATACTTGACAGATTCTAATTATACAAGGCTTGAAACTTCTCCATATCTTTCCTAGTTTTCACTACTTCTTCTTCTAATGCTTCACATCTTGCCTTCTTTTATGATAATTGTCGTTTCAGAATGTCTTCGATTTTATTTGCCTCTTCTAATTCTACTTTTAGTAGCACAAGGTCTTCATCAGGTTTTTTACTGTCTTTCTCGAACTGTATCAACAATTTTCTTTGCTTTCTGTTCTTGATTCTTAGTTTGCCAATCTCTTCCAATGCATTGATCAGTTCTCCTTCCATGTGAACCACAACTTCTTCTTCATTAACATCACTCCCTGTGCTTTTATTATCATAATCCTCTTTGTCCATAAGTATGAAGTCATTTATCTTATCTTCAATAGAGGAGTCATTTTCTTCATCATCTGAAGGATCATCATCATTGTTTATGCACAGACTTTTCTTCTTAAAGTTTTTCTCTTTAAAGAAATTTCTATGTTTGTACTTCTCCTCATCATCACATGTCTGATCCTTTCTTTTGTGGGGGAATTTATTTGAAAAATGACCTATCCTACCACAATTGAAACATTTGAAAGGCAATTTACCTTTGTATTTACTTGATCCCTTCTTCAGTCTCTTCACAAATTTTGCTTCAATTTCATCGGGCTCAGAATCCTCATTCTTGTCTGCTTTAAATGATGCCTCTCTGGAGGTGGGTTTATCTTTAACTATTCTCATTTCATATGCAGTCAATGTTCCTAGAAGTTGATCAAACTCTAAGGTTTTTAGATCATTAAGTTATTCTATAGAAAAGACCTTCGGGTTGAACCTAAATGGGAGAGATCTCAAGATTTTCTGAACTAAAGAAGGTTCCTCAATTGTTTCACCAAGTGACTTCATTGCATTTACCATTTCTTCTACTCTCATAATGTATTTTCCAACAGTTTCATCTTCCTTCATCTTCAGTTGTTCAAACTGTATTCTGTAGGTTTGAAGCTTTGCATTCTTTACATTCTCATTACCCTCATAACTGCTAATGAGTTTGTCCCACATTTTTTTGGCAGTTCCTAGGTGCATAACTTTTACGAATTCTGCTTCTGCAAGCCCACTCAAGATAGCATTCATAGCCTTAGCGTTGAAGCTAAATTCTAGTTTGTCATCCTTATTAGCCAACACAACTGGATTTACATAACCAATATCTACCACATCCCAGACATCTGCACCTAACACCATTATGTAGGTTCTCATTCTAACTTTCCAGAAGGAAAAGTTTGTTCCATTGAACAAAGGGTCCTTATTGGTTGAATTTCCTTCATGGCTTGACATGTTTAAGCTCTAGGATATACCCTTAGATAAAAGGGGCCAAATCTAATACCAATTGTTGGACAACTGAGAGGGGGGGTGAATCAGTTGTCCCCGTGCTTAAACAATTATGCTTCTTTTAAAATCTTTACAAGGAACTCAATGATGATCACAATAATGAAAGGAAATAAACAATGGCACATTCAACATCAGTCACATATGTGAGAAACACAGAGATAGATATTTCCCAAGGAAACCCATAGAGGGTAAAAACCTATTCTTCTTTATATGATAAGTATTATTTACATTCTTTACATTATCATACATGTGAGCACCAACTCATTGTGAGGCTACAACCTCTATTTTGCAAGCTGCAACTTGCTGAGAGCACCAACTCTCTGTTTTCTCTAGCACCCACTAGAAGGAAGCACCAACTCCCTGGTTTCTCTAGCACCAACTAGAAGGAAGCACCAACTCCCTAGTTTCTCTAGCATCAACTAGAAGGAAGCTACAACTCCCTGTGTTCAAGCACCCACTTGAACCTCTGAGGACACCAGTCCTCCCTAGCACCTCCCTATCACCCTGGATTATGAATATGAAATATTGAGACCTACTACAATGATATAGTGTTCAAAAACAACTCACCAGTCTCATCACTGTTCTGCAAGATTTCGCTGCTATGTTTTCTTCACTGTCTTCCTGCATGCATCCTTTTCACTTTTCTGTTCTTCAACCTCTTGTGCTTTCTACTCTATCCCCATTCAATGCACCTTTTTTCTACTGTCCCTATCTTCTGTAGCACACCCCTTACTTCTTCACACATGCATTACACCCAACAACAACAACAACAACCTCATCACTTCTATGTGTCGTGTACTTATATCTTATGTGCACCTTGTGCATGCAATGTAGGCAATGCCTCTGCCTTCTCACACCACGTTCATCTCCTCCACATCTCGAGTGCTCTGTCTGATCATCATGGTAACCCTTCAACTTCTCTGGTGGTTTTCCCATGCGTTCAACATCACTGGATGTCATGTTGAGATTCCTTAGCCTCTCTGGTAGTCGAGACTCTACGTCTTCTCTGGCATAGTTGAGATTATACTTTCTGTTTCAGTTACAAAATTCAACACTCATCCACTTGTCAGTCCCTCTAAGAATCGTCTTCATTCACTGGAAGAAGCTTGGAGACCCTTCAACTCCTCTGGCGATCAAACAAAGGTCTCTTCAAATCTTCTAGCAGAGACCATCAATGCTTTCCAGCAGTTAGACTGCGAGGAGCAACATTAGCCCTCCGATCGTGCCCAAAATCCCCTGCACCATTGGATTGACTTCATGTGATCTTTCATTTATTTCGCTAATTCACATTTTGGTATTTTAGGATCCTCAGGGTAAAGATTTGTTACACTCCATATCCTGATCCCCAAAACTCCGAAAAGGATCTTGTCTATACTAGCTCCTTCCCCCATGGGACCACAGGCGGTGACCACTGGCTAGTTCAAAACTATATATCGCAAATTCACATTTCAGTATTTCGACGTTTCTATGGTGAAGTGTTCTTGACACTTCCAAGTTCCGGTATCCGAAACTCCGAAATGGAGTCGGATCAATGGTTCACATTCCTGATCATTCGACGGTCTAGATCTCTTCGCGATTTCGCATATCACGATTTCGACATTCTTATGATGAAAAATTATCGAGCCTTGACCCCTCCATTTCCCGGTATCCGATACTCCAAAATAAAAGAGTCGGATCAAAAATCCAGATCAAACCTTGAATTGACGACTGAGAATGTTTCACGATTTTGCATATCACGAATTCGAGAGGTTAGGGAACCCCGTTCCTTTGACTCTCTAGTCAGCGAAATGACAATCTTTTGCCACGTGTCCTATGGACCCAATGATCCAGATCTTGTCATGATTTCGACTCTTTACAGGCCTTCTTTATGCCAGTCAATGGTCCACAACCCTTGGTGATCAGACGCATCACATAACCCATTGAGATGGACAGTTGATGGGATTTCGACGTTTTTCTTTTTGGCGAATTGACATTTCGTGACTTCAGGTTTCGTGATGTCGGGACTCTTGTTGTAAAGAACCTTGACATTTCCATATTTTGATATCCGAAATCCTGATAGCCAAAACTCTGAAATGGAGTTTGACCAATCATATCAGCGTTTCACATTTCGCGATTTCGGGACTCCTGTTGTAAAGAACCTTGACATTTCCATCTCTCGATATCCGAAATCTCGATAGCCAAAACTCCGAAATGGAGTTTGACCAATACTTCAATATTGTCATTTGATCATTGTTGCACTGCTAGTCTTCCTAAACTTATCGATTCTGTGTAAGTTGTGCTGCTGGTCTTCCTGAAATTACTTCTGTTCCTGTTTTTCCATCGATGCCATCAATGACAGGAATAATCTGATCTTTCCATAGGAATAATCTGATCTTGCCATCAATGACAAGAATACTCTACCTGTTAAACATGAAAACCATCATACTCTACCTTTTGTTTGAAAACATGCCAACACTATGTGTTATTTATTATTCATGGATAATATAGTAACATCATCTAGGTACACCAAAACACATCCTCCAATTAGGCCTCTGAAAGCGATATCCATTGCTCTTTGGAAGGTTACCCCAATGTTAATCAGACCAAATGGCATCTTCCTCTATGCATAGGTTCCCCATTTAGTATGAAAGGCAGTTTTCAATTGATCATCATGGGAAACCAGGACTTGGTTATAGCCATAAAAACCATCCAACAATGAGAGAATTTATGAACCGGATACACATTGCAATATATGGTCCATAGGGGCAACTGGATAGTTTCCCTTTTCAGAATCTCCATTCAAGTTCCTGAAATCAATGCACAATATTATATATCCATTATTTTTTCCTTACTGGTACCAAGTTAGAAATCCACTAAGTATGTCTAACTGGGAATATAATCTTAGCAACTAACAACTTGTTCAACTCTATTTCGACTTGTGGCTCAAGACGAGGATGCATTTTCCTTAATTTTTGTTGAAAATGTTTTGTTTAAGGCTTCATTGGCATGGTGTGTTGTATGATATTGGTGTCATAAGTCTTGAGATCTTCATATGTTTAGGAAAATATGTCTTTGTATTCCTTGAATAATTTGATGTAAGATTGTTTTTCCTCGGGAGAGCATTTCTTTCCCAAATTAATATTTTGAGGTGTGGTACTTGTTGTCATATATACCACTTCAAACTACATGGATGAATTGTCAGTTTTGGAGTTTGTTTCCTTCTTGAATTTATCTTGGAGATCATAAATTTTATCAAGCCTCACCAAATTATTGGGGATGTTGTTTGCTGAACCATATTGATTTCTTTGTTGATCTAGGTCAGTGGCATCATAGTTCATCATTTTATCAAGTTGACCCTCATCTACAACAGAGTATTTGAATTTACCCTTAAGGTGTAAGAAGCTAATAATATGGTGGTCATCATCAAAGACTCTCCAACTAGTTATGTTGTCAGGAATTGATGGTCTGTACAAAATTTCAATAGGAAATGTATCATGAATTAATCCTTTTGATGATATTAATCTAGATGTAACATTAGCATGTAAGTTTGCATCACAATTTAGTGAACGAGGAATATGAATGATATTAAATGCATCAAAAGACTTGATTAGTTCCCATACCTCTAACTAATAATGTTTTAGATGAATCAAAAGAAAATGATTGGTGTTCCTTACCTATCTTACGGAAATTTTAGAGTCACCAAATACCTTGATTTTATTTTCTTTCAAGTCTACTTCCTTTTTTAATCCTTGTAGAAGAGCTTCACATTCGACAATATTTTTGGTGCATTGGAATTCTAGTCTGCAAACAATTAATGTTTTATTTCCTTCTGTATCTTTAAGTATGCAACTAACACCTACGCCTTCTAAGGATTTGGATCCATAAAAAAAATGTCCACATATTAGGATCCCCCTTTTTTCGTTCAGTAACTGATTTCAATTTTTCAACGTTTTTTGGATTATTGGGGTTGGTAGAGTTAGTAAGTATTTCTAATTTATCCTTAGAAATTATGTTAGGATGTACACTAGGAGAAATGTCAATATCATCTATAATATTACAGTTTGGATCAACAATCAGAGTGCAATGAAAGATTTTAGATTGTCTATTAGATTCCTCAAAAGAATATGTTTCATATGTGTAATTCACAAAAAATGTATCATATGAGTAATTACCCAAAATTGAATTGTTAAACATCATAGGTTCGTTTGAGTTGTTCAAATCAGTCACAACATGCTTCATATATCTCTCTCTATCAATTATGATTTGATTAAGATTTCCATTGAAAGGAAGCCATAAATGTGAGCAATCAGTAACAACATATCCATTCAACATACAATACCAATCTCTACTTAAAAGTGTGTCGTATTTATCAGGTATGTTTGCCACAATAATGTCAATAGTCTGATGAATTTTAGGATTAAAATACATTATGATTAAAACATTCTTTAGTTCTCCAATTACTTTGAATTGAGTTCTATCTAACTGAATAATCTGAATATCATATGCCTCAGGTTTTACATTAATATTTTCATAGACTTTGAGAGGAATGAAATTAGATGAGGCTCCCAAGTCTACCATGCAGTTATGAACATTCCTATTAAAGATTTAAAAAGTAATTAGGAAAGGTGGAGTAGTATATCTTGACCTCTGTCCAGTTAAGGATGTGTTTGTATCTACTTGAATCTTAGATGAAGTATCTTTGCTAGATGGGCTTGCTTTGGTTTTTCCTTTTTTTGTCCCTGCATTTATTTCTTTAGTTCCAATGGGACCCTTCCCTTGTAGAGTTTTAATGAAATTTTCTTAAATATGTAGTATTTTCGTAAGCTCAAATAGGGAACTATTGTCTTTAGTTTTCTTTACATCTTACAGGAAACCATATTCCAATCTCATTGGGGGCATAGATGAAACATTTTTCCTAAGTGTTTGATCCATTGTTTTGTGGTTGGAGGGTGTTGTTTTCAGAATATTGGGAGCAGTAGTGTTTGATGGATACAAGGCTTGTCTAGTACTGGGAGTGGTATTTGCACGAGGATTAGAAGTGTTTTGGGTGTCATACAAGGTGTTCTTACTTTCACTTCTAGTAGTAACAACATTTTAGGACATGTGTACTTCCTCAACTTCTTCTACCTCTCCACCATAAGTGATATCCTAGAATGAACTCAATTTTTGTTCTTCATTTTCTTGAGATTCTTGGGGTTGTTATTGTTGTTCCTGGATTTCATATCCTTCATCCTTGACCTCAATCATATTTTTTGTTTCCCAAGTTTGTAAGGCATGAAAAATATATTCCATGTTAATACCATCTTCCTGAGAAAGGTTGGTTTTATTGATTGCTGGAGTATTTTAATCTTTCTTGGGAGGAAATCTAAAAAATTTCTTGTGCTTAGAATATCCTTCTCCACCACTCTTATTCAAATATATCATCTCATTGGAGAGTTTATTAATAATCCTCTGGAGAGATTCCATATCCATTGAATCCGAATCCTTATTCTCATCCGAGGGTTTGGAAAAAGTTACTTTGTTTTTACCTTTATCTTTGGAAAGTTCTGCTCTAGGATTTCCTTTTAAACTCATCATGTTATTTTCAACTTTAAGGGTTTCCTGGAAGGCTTCTTCAAGGGTGGTTTTCTCAACATTCTTAACAAACATTGCCATGTACATAGGTAGAGCAGAGGTATAGAATTCAATGGAAACGTCTTCAACAGGTTTAGAGGCTCATGGGATGCATCTCAGTAAATTAAAGAAGAGTTGATTGTAATCATTCATCTATTCCTTAGAATCCATTTTGACACTTGACAACTCAAGGACTAGAGTTGTTGGTGTCTTATTTTCTCCAAACTTTCTTAGAAATACAGTTTTAAACATTCTCCAGTCAGTGATGGAGGCTTCGTATAAATAGAAGAACCATGTTGAGACTCTATTCTCAAATGTAAGGGGGAACAATTGACAAACGAGATCTTCATGCAAAATTATTTGGATTATTACAAAAAGTAAGAATTTCTTAACATGGTATTCAACTGAAACTTTTCTGTCAGGGTCAAATTTTGGAAAATATTTCTCTGGATGTCTGGGCATGTCATGCATAATCCTAGGTATAATGGCCGCATCAGGAACCAACTATGGTTGATAGGGAGGGGGATTTTGATTCACATTATCCCCGACCATATTTTTAGGTTGATATAATATTATTTGAAGTGGGTTGTTGTCTGGTTCAATTTTGTTTTCTTCTTCTTCATGAGAGTCCTCTTTTGAAAAGTTTCTTGGTGTATAAGGTGGGGATTCAGGAGGATAGGGAGGTATACCACCGGAACCACCAACTAATAGTTAACATTTAGGGTAAAAATCAAAAGTCTTTAAAAAATACGATGTATCTTTATGTAAGTGATATTCAGGGGTCCCGAAAGAAGGATTTTATTATTACATGTAAGGGTTGATAAAGAATGGATATTTGTTTCAAGGATTCTCCTATGCTTAACAAAGTGAATAGTTAATGGGATTTTTTACTATATGTTTTCTCAATTGTATAGTTAGGTCATGATTCACTCGTTCTTGGGACTGTCTGAGGATGGTATTGACGGGGGAAACGATAGATTTATGGGAAGGAGGGTTGATTGACGTAGTAAGGAGGACATTGTTAACTGTGATCTATGGATTGCAATGAAAGGAATAACTCATATATTGTCTAAGAAGTAGGGACTACTTCTCCATTCCAACACCTTTTCAGTAAGGTAGAAATATAATACCTTGTAAAAAAAATTAGAATAGGGGAACCCATTTTTTAAATAAAAAAATGGGTTGTTGTGGGGGGACCACAACACTACTATAACAATATCACTCAAAGTTGTATGTAATCAACAATGAACATCATACATAAAAAAACTGAAATTAGAATGTAGGCTAGGTAGTTTTTACCCACATGGGGGAATAACAAATAAAATTGCATGTTCCTTAAAATACTTAACATCCTTCCTCTCAAAAAAGCTTTGGGCCTTCCAAAAGAACTCAATTGTGGTGTATGAATCCAATGAAAGAGGAACTAGTGAAGGTGTGAAGAGTCATATATAATGAGGGTTAAAGGCGGAATATCCAAAAATTGTTGGCAATATTTCCCAATAACCATTCAAAATCATACTAATATGTGACTGCAACCCACAATCACCACCTAGGTAGAAAAGCCTTGTTTTTTCACAACTAAGTTACCTTTGTCAAGTGAATCATTTAGATTTTTGGCCTACAAAATGGGTCATGATATGGGCAACCTATCAATATCTAGGTGTCTCAAGGAGGCATGAATATATCAACCAAATCTTGGTCTTCGACCCTTCATGGGTATCTCCCTACCTTATGGTGTTGGAGCACTTGACTTAGAGGATTTTGGATTTCTATTTTATCAACTTCTAAGTTTCAATGTGAAAAATATAATGGTGGGTAATTTGAATTCCTACCCCCAAGATCCTACATTATACTAAAAACATATTTTGTGTCCCTCCCGTGGAGGTTTAAATGAGTTTTTAATGGTATATGTTTTTATGAAGTATGTTGGAAGACTGGGGTCTTGGACCAGTCTCGTTAATTTAAAATGGTGTGCTTTGAGAAAAATTCTAATGGTCTCTTGAGTAATTCTCATCCTCCTATATCACTCATGGGAACATGGAGGAGATCCTACTTTGACTTCAAGTATCCAATAGGAATTTTAATGTGTGGTTATGTGCTCTACTGTGCAAGAAGTGAGATGGTGTCAAAATGTTTTTTTAATAAGTTATAGTGCAAGATTGTAATATGTGGACATCATGGGGTCCATTACTAGTCTTGATTAATTTAACTTACTATATGTATTTAGACAAACCTTGCGAAATTCAAAATCCCTATATCACTAGCAATGTGGACATGTGGGTCCTTACTTGATATTTTAACTCCCTAAGTCGTTTGTCTGATCTAAGAAAATTAAAACTTCTCGTATATTTCAAATCATGTGGACACTGGGTACTTTCCGATTCTCTTAACTCCCTAGGTTTTTTTATTGCTTTATGAAAAATTTGAAACTATCCTAATTTGCAAGCTTTTGGGCATTCATGGACCCCTTACAAATTTAATATTTTTTTCTTTTTATCCAAATAAAACTAAGAGGTGCCCGAGGGGGATTTGGCCTCTCCTAATTGATGATTTTTCTAAAGGGAGATGGAAATTATTTAGCCACTCTTTTGTAATTTCCAAAAATCACTTAGGGGAGTGCGGGGGAAAGAACATAATAGGAGTGTTGAAATTGGTTCCTAGCCCCAAGTGATTAATGGTTATGAAAGAAAAAAATGTAACTAAGAATTCAAATTATCTGATTGGCCATCCATGTGGAAATAGAAAGGAAATAGTTGTGGTTCATTTTATTCCTTATAGTGCCTAAGTTAACTAATTATGTATGCCATAAATAATTCTAATTATGATTCTTCTGCTTTACAAAGTGTTGGAAATAAAAATCTAAACTCTACTTGGTGAAAACAACTCAAAAATATAAGAAAACAATGAGAAGATGGATTTTTTCATGGGATGTGGTAGTATCATTCATGAAAAACATGTAGAGTGTTCCAATTGTGCAAACCACATGATTAAGACACCGAGAAACTACAAATATTGCACAAACCTGCATGCCTCTTTCTTTGAAACTTGCACACAAACAGAGTCGCGACGAGAAGGAAAATTTAAATTGAATTCTCCTAACCAGAGGCATGTTTACTAAGTTTGAAAGATGGGTTAGGCCGGTTTTGGAACCTGCATACACAAATTAGTGAAAATAATATCTATAAAGGCTTAGATGGGAATAATTTTGATTCAATCCCTAGTCGAGTCTCCAAACTGTTGTGTTGGTTTTTCTACTTGGGTGAGCAGAAATCCAACCACTTAGATACATTGTCAAGCTAGCAAAGTGTTATAGAGAAATGTTAGTGGGGTAGTGGGCCAACAAGTGAAGTAAATAAAAATAAAAAGGGAATACTAACAAAACTAAACATGCACGAGATACAATACAAAACCAAAAATCAAAACAAGAGATAGTTACCAACATATAGGCTCTTTTTAATAACACCTTTGATAAATATAGGGACTTATGAGTCCCCTCTTCCACCTTGGGAGGGTCCTTATTGTCCCCAATGTAGAACTCTTCCTCCTCTTACAAGAATAAAAGTGACAAATAAGAACTATAACCAACCTCTCAATAGGTGAAAAGGTTGGTATTTTATATGGGTGTTAGAAAGATTATAGAAGTATAGTGGAGTCTCAAGGAACAATTCAAAAAACATAACTATTAGAATACTGAGAAGGGGGGTTGAATCAGTATGAGAACTTTTACCACTTTCAATCACAATATATAAACTTCAAATTTATCAACAATATATCACTTTTTATTTCATTCAATATATCATGAGCATATAACCATAAGCAGTACAATTCAACAATATCAGATCAGATACACAATAAACCATAATTTATGTGGAAACCCAAATGGGAGAAAACCACGAATGATTTCTTATATATATCAAGAATACATTCACAGGAAGCACCAACTTCCAAATTATCTGGAACCAACTAGAAGGAGGCACCAACCTGAAGGAAAAAATACAACTTCCTAAATTCTCTAGCTGCAACTAGAAGGAGGCTCCAATCCTCTAGTTTATAGGCTCCAACCTAAAGTAAGATCCAAATCCATGTATTTTCTGGCTCCAACTAGAAGGAGGCTACGACCCCTTGATTTACAGGCTCCAACTTGAAGGAATCTCAAATTCCTTGTATTCTCTGGCACCAACTGAAAGGAGGCTACAACCCCCTTTCCTTGCCCCATCCTGCCGCCCTGAAATATAAGTGTAGAATCAACTGTCACTACCACTGATAAACGTGTAACTTCCACTATCATAAGCCAACCTGCCACTGTCACGGTCACATCAACCTATGACTACCATTATCACATCAACCTGTAACTAATGATCAACCAATAATCCAACCTACCATTGTCACCATCACTATCACTGTCACTATGACTATCAATAAAATATCATCATCAAAAAACTATAATTAGATCCACTCACATGGATACCAAAACCATCACCATACAATGTACATCAACCATGTACTAGAAATTATGCCATACCATGTATATCAACCTGTACCATACCATGCATCAACAATGCATCAAGCCTGTACTATATCATGTACCAAAACATGCACCATACAATATGCCAAGTGTAGGTACCATAACATCAATGATCAATCATATACCTCAATCATATAACAACACCATGTACCATGTACCAAGTATACACTATGTACCAAATGATGTTCCTCAACCATGCACCAAAGTATGTACCTCATACATATGCCACCATATGCAATAGTATACCATCAATGAAGTTCCTTAAGAATGTGATATCATCACAATGACATATACCAAGCTAGATACCAATATAGCCAAGATATGTATCTAATCATTGTACCATAACATCACCAATGTGCACCTCAAGCATATGTCCAAATCTCCAAACCATGTGCCACAATGTACCTCAAGCATGTATCATACCATGTGCCATAAGATATGCCTCACGTATATGATAATATCACAAATATGTGCCTCTAACAATGAACCATAACAACCATACATAATGTACCAAGGATATGTCTCAAGCATGTATCAATGTCACCAAGATATGAACCTCAACCAAGTGCAACCATGTACCAAGAGGCCTCCAATACTTACCTTAGGAATGCACCATAACTACCTTGATACAAGCCTAAAAAAATAAAATAAAAGACATACCTTTACTCATGAACATGACGTAGTGCATATCATCTCAGACCAATAGATCAACCTGGTGCATATCATCTTCAAAAAATAAGAGACATCATGTTTTTCAAGTCCTTTTCTTAGATCCATAACCTATACACTTCCAACCCATGGATGTTCGTTCTTTGCTCCACCTTGATCCATGAATTTCTATGCCTTTCTCCACTGTGACCCGTGGATAACCTCATAAATCTAATTTGTAGAATTTTCCTTCGCTACCTCAGACTTCACTACCTCATATTTCACTCCCTTAGATATGCTACAAAAATATAAAACAAAAATATCACTTGAAAGATAGATAATCATCGAACATGTGTGTGTGAAAATGAGAGGCTTCTTGAAATGAATTTATACTTGTCCATGTGACTTCTTTCCTTAAATTTAGGGGTGACCTGTACTTTCTTGTTATAACCATTTTACCCTTTAATTAATGACTTGTAACTTCTTGTTTCAACCTTTTATGGGATTCTTAACCACTCTTCAGGGATTCCAACTTCTCAACCTCATAACCCCTCAACTGTGAGGGACTACATGATGTACCACCTACCATTGGAAGTGGTATGAAGAAGACTATCCATCTATGAGAGCGCTACCTACATTTTCAGTATTCTTAATGCCCTTACTCCTCAAACAAATTTAGGCTTCATAACCAAACCTCTGGGTCTTCTTGTAGACTTCTTCAAAGCATATTCCCGTGATTTTCATGCTTATAACTACTCCATAAGGAGACCACTTTGGATACTTCTCCAAATACACCCATCACATATGTTGACATCAATGAAAACCACTTTTGTTGAAATCAATGACAACCAAATGTCCAACAACATCAATGAAAACCAACTATCTAACAATAACAATATATATGAATTCTTACTTTGGTTCATACCTCAAGATTGTATTTATAGGACTCATTCAATATTTTACAAAACTAGTTTGCAATGTGAATAGGGGTCCTCATGTAGGTACCTACCTAGTCCTTAAATGGATGAGAGGCTAGATTTTAGAATTGTATTAGATAGATTCTCGTGGTACAACCAATATGGAAGTGGGTGAGGCCTGACCATAATCACAAATGCATTGTTTCTGCATCTGTGTGGTTTTCTTCGATGACAGTTTCACACTCCATGCAATTTGCATGAATTTGATAGTGTTATCCTATGCAGTTGTGCACATAAATGCCTTGGGAGACTACGTTGTAATTCAAGGAGCCATTTTGTATAGTTTTGTGATTTTTCTAAATGAATCCTATTAATGCTATAGGTATGTTGTTTGTTTTTTTTCACTGGTAATTTATTCGACCTTCACATGTATTGTTGTGAGCGATTTTTTGGTGATAACAATCCTAGTAAATATAACACTAGTGTCCATATCTTTGTTGTCTAATTCTATCTGTTCTACTCCATGTGCCTATTCATATGTTGTTCTTACTTTGTTTTGAATGTTTCTTTCTTATACTTTTGTCTTCCTTATCCTCTATGTGAAAATCCTTGCAAAGGAATCTATGTGACACATGTAGGAAAATATTGATTCACTTTATAGTTTTGTGTAGAAATTTTGGATTATTTTCATGGTCCATGAGCCACAGAAGACAATTTTAGGCCCCATAAACCATGTTTGTGGCCCTGAGAACTATCATTGGTGGACAAAATCTCACAATGGTATCCATACAATGCTGATAGGCTAATGATTCCCTTTAAAAGGCATGTGTGGTAGTTTTGGACCATGTGCATGGTCGATGAAATACAAAATTCTATTTTAGGACCTAATAAATTGGTGTTACTCCTTTCATGATTCCAAAAATCACAAGAACCATCCTTGATGCACAAAACCTATAAATGGTGCCCATACAGATCTCAAGATGCATTTATAGATGTTAGAAAATAAAATATTTTTCAAATGTTCATTCAATTCATTGTGATTAGTTGTATTTCTTCATGGGAATTTGGGGATTTTTTTTCCTATGTCTTGTTGGGTCAACCATTCAATTAGTTATTTTTCACATCTTGACTATTGAATTATATGGCTTATTCTTCATGAGCCTAGGGGATCTAGTTTTACTCCTAGTAAATTCAATAAGAAGAATTCCAGGAGTAGACTAAGAAGGAACATGGATGCACCACATAAATGAATCCATCCACACGACCTCAAATGGTAGAAAATAAAATTTTAAGATATATCAATGAGGATTTGAAAAGGCTAACTTAGTCTTATTTCAAAACTTGACTTATCCAATTTCTCACCATGAGAAGTTGGTATTTTTTTTAGTAATGGGGACTATTTGTGAAAGGTGACATATGCAATTGTAGGAATATGATATATTTCCTAACACAACTCTCCCAGGTTATTACAAAATGAGTAGGAGTTGTTATTAGTTTCCTATGTGATTTTGCAAATTAGTATCTAATGACACTATCCACATAGTTTAGTGCTTCAATAAGGCCTTGTACACAAGAGAAAAGGATAAAAATGAAATTTTTTGGACAAGACATTAACCAATGGGGATATGATATGAACCATCCCATCTATTTTGAGACAAAATTACACCATTTATAGTATATCATTATAAAAATGTATCCTATAAATTAATAAGAAAGTACACACATATTAAACTATTTTTTTAGACTTTCTAACAAACAAAGAGTCCAGAGAGGGTTTTAAATATGTATATATGTTCATCATACAAATATATATATATACTAATATCATTGGCCATATATGAGAAGAGATTTGAAGGATTTGCAAGAATTCCATAATGCAACTCAAGCCATTTTGACAATAAATTGATGTATGCAGACTTTCCATGAGTATGCTGATGCATTTGGTGCTTCCATGTTTGATGTGGAGAATATTTGAAGGGAATGTATCTTTATAGCATAATTTAACATTCCCCTACCTCCCCTAAACCTCATAGTTTAGATTATGGGCAAGTTGTGATTTTTTTCCCTTGACTAGTTAACTTGTAAAAGCTTTGAAAATGGGCCATAGGTCATTTTGGTAGATCTATACCCCCAAGAAGATGGAATATTGGTGTACACTAAGTAGGTATATACATGCACCAAACAAGGTAATTTATTCCCATGAATCCTATGAAAACAAATAATAATTTAAGGCATCTCAAGATGCATTTGAAAAGGCTAACTTAGGTTGATTTCAAAACTAGACTTGGCCAATGTTCACTATGAGAAGTAGGCATTGTTTATCAAATATATGACATATTGGTTTGTAGGAAGATGAAAAAATTCCTAAAAAAACGCACCCAAGTGGAATTTATTTGGGGCAAGGGAATGCATTTATCTAAAATGGTTGTGAAATCTAGTATTTTACAACATTTAAGTCCCAACATACCATGGGATTATGACAAAGGTACAACAATGAAAATTCACAAAGGTCTAAGGATTTCACAATTATTTATGGAGCTTGTTTGCAATGTATAAAGCTCCAAGCCACCACACATATGTAGTAAAAAGAATATTTGTTCCATGAGCGGAATATGGGCCAACTTTGTATTGTTGGTGGTGATAAGGAAGTGATTTATAAATTAAGAACTTATTCATAAAATTACCACCAAACTATGATCTTAAGTGTTGTGTGGTTTAGGTGAAATTCTTATGTGGATAACTTATTTATATATCTCATTTGAGTTAATTTTGTTTCTTATCTATAATAAATTAGGTGTGTCACTTATGTGCATTCTTTATGTCTATGGGTTAGGTTCATTTCTTATGTGCGTCACTTATGTTATTTAGGCATGCCACTTATATGTGTGAGTTAGGTGCATAGGTTAGATGTGTCACTTATGTGCATGTGTTTGGTGAAAGTGGTGTTGGAGGTCTTTGGGTAATGTCTCTGTTATCTCCATATTTTTGTTTCCTTTCCAATTTATCATTCTTATTGGTATTAGCATTACAAAGTCAGTTCATGCAGCATGAGTCACATGGTAAGGGAAACTCATTTTTAACATCCTTTCTTGGGGATACTTTTTTAGGGAGTTAGGATTTAGTGGTTTAGTGGTTATATTAGGGAATTTCAAGTTACATGTTAGTGTGTTAGTGGGTCAATGAATTCAGAGTTAGGGATTAGTATTTTTGGGGTGCAAGTCCACATGTTGATGTGATTGAATTATTGGGTATGTTATATTCTTTGCATGTGTGTATGTGGGCGTGTCGGATATGAAAACTACATCTGACGATCCCTCATACAAGTGCCCTGTTTGTGCCATGTGTGTTGGGCGCTTTCCTAGGGGGTACCCAGGGGGGGTAGGTATGCCCCCCCTTGGTTATGCACAGCGTTCAGGGCAGCGCCCTGAAATTTGTTTTTGGGCAGTTTTTGCTATTTTTAGTGGATTTTGCTATTATTAGCGGTTTTGTAAATTAATCTTGGATTAAGGGATTAGGGTTTTGGTATCTACAAAATACCTAAAAACATTGTATATATATTGTATAGTGAATGGTGAAATTCGATATAATGAATATAAGAAAGGTTTTCCTAGTTGAGGGTTTCCAGTATAAATCTTTGTGTACTATGTGAATGAGCCATTGATTAAATTATGTTTTGCTTAAGAATCTATATGCATTGCTTTACTTCACAGGTTTGAAACTTACATGAATGACATGGGGTATTTTTGTACTCCTATTTTTTTATTATATTACTTTAATTAAAACTAATAAGTAACACCAAAATTCAGACACTAAATCAAATAGATATGAATCACAATATAAAAAACCTCGCCCTTCTACTAAGAGGTCATGATTAGGGGAATATTCTATTCAAAAGTGGCATAGAAATACCACTTGGCTCCAACCAATATTGAAAGTATTGGCACAAACACAAGAATGAACACATGCACAACATGCCACTAGAGATACTTGAACCTTAGTGACATTTTTAGTGATGTGATCACTAACACTACAATTAATTTCATGGTAGGATTTTGAGTTCATTAGTTAATGCATATTATAATCACAAACTTTCATGTTCATTATTATGGTGGCATTTCCTTGATCAATTTTGTGTATAACTAAGCTTGGGTTATTATTGAGGCATTTGAGAGTGTTAAATTTGTTTTTGGAAAGATTGGGTTTGCAAGGTTTGGTGAACCCAAGAATGAAAGAAATGTTTTATAATATTTATTCCACTTCATGGGTGGGAATATCCTAAATGAAAAAATCAACTTGACAAAGAATGCCCTCATAAGCTAGATGTTGTGATGTAATTGCAAAGTTTAGACCCCCATCATCTAGGTAAGATTCAACAAGATCTACAATTGAGGAGGGGAAGATTGAGCATAAATGTTGTTAGGTTGCTAACATGGTTAAGGTTGGAAATAGGATTAGGGTTGAGAGCAAGTTTCAAATTGGGAGTATTAATTTTTATTAAAGGAGAGGGAAGATTAATTGCATCAAGAGAAGAAAGTTGCAGTCTACAACCTAGTATGGATGAGATTTGTAATGTAATGTAACACTAATAAATTAAAATGAAATTAAAGTTGAGTTTTGTAATGTAAAGATGAAAAATGAAGAATAAATTGATCATAATAATGAAAAAATAATATGTAAAAATAAAAAATAAAAAACTAATGTAGATCCATGTTAAGTTTCAATATATAAGAACCAATTTAATGCCTTAGTTTATTTTATATCCTTCTCAACGCTAAATATATTTGAAGTTAACATGTATCTACAATGGTATGATTATAACTAGGACTAATGTTAATAATGTTAGAAGTGATTGAGGTAAGAGAAAAATTATTAATGTGAGAATGGGGAGAGTTAGAATTTGAAGAAATAGAGGATGACTTTCAATAATAGGGTGAGTGAGAAGTGTTGAAACATTGGGTTATTTGTAAATATCACCTTGTAATATTAATGGAGTTGAAAAAATATTTTGGTTCGATCGTTGACTAAACTAATGGTTGACCATGTCCACTTTGGATTCCAAATCCACATTTTATGGACAGTTGCAACTGACTTGATCCCGTGATTTTTGGCTTGGTCCATGAACAAACCTATTTATAGACGATCCTATGGATCAATCTATCATCATCGAGAGATATCTCTTTGTGATCTCATGGAGTGTGTTTGTGCTTCAATGCAACAATGTCTTTAAAAATGACCACTTCTCTCAGATCCTTTGTTCTCTTCTACGATTATTTTCCTATCCCAACATGGTATCAAATTCGATGGTATTGTGATAGCAGGTTTGCAGAGAATACTCAAATGAGAATGAGATAGTGGGAACCCTTTATGGATTGATATTTATGGAAGTTCATAATCCGGGTTTTTGCAGATGTTGGTTGTTTTAATTAAGGTCAGTTTGTCTATGGGTTTTAAAAATGTGACCTATATCCTTCTAACAAAATGATTATAGATCTATTTGAATTATTCCTCAGCTGGTATAAAAGTCAAATGTATTTAGTTTTACCCCCATGTAGGATTGCAAAGAACTATTTATTTTCATACACCATCGATGTAGAATAAATTTGTGAGAATTTTGTGCTCGTCAATTGAGTCTTGACCCGACTAGCGGAGGAGGGTTCCTTTGACTCGTTTCATCTACTTGACTATAATATCAATTTATGTGCATTCTTTTCTAGCATACTGTGATCGAATATGGATCGGCGAACAAAAGACCCAATTGGTGTGTCATTCAATAAATCCTCGACTTTGCTTGCCGAATGGAGATGTATTTGACTAACCAAGAATTCAACTTGTGATGTGACTGATCAAAATTTCCTTTTTGACTCTTCTTTCATCTCAAATAGGGGTTTAATTCCATTTGCTTGACTAAAAAACTATCGACTTGACCAAATGAGTGTGTGTATTCCCTAGGTCTTGTGGGTATGCTATCAAATTGTTTACTTGACCTATCTGCGATTGAATCCTTTGTTGCATTCCTAGACCGATGAGCAAAACAATCATGAATTTGATGGACATCCATGGATTGATGTCATCTTGGAGTGTCGACGATCAACTGATACCCTATCCTTTACATTTTTTTTTTGGTTCGATTTCTTATTAGAGGAAAAATGCCCAGAGATCAACTTCATTTTTAGTCAACTGGTGACTTATTGTTTGTGTTTGACTTCCCATCCACCCATTTATTTTTTAAACCATCATTTTCAAATTTTAATCCCTATTTATTTCCCTACATTGATGATGGGAATGATTAATGAAGATGGATACTTGGTTCTTCAAAAATTGTAGGAGAATCATGACAAAAAGGTCATTGCCTTGGAATAATATCATAATCGAATTTGTACAAAAATAACTAACTTGCAAGTTTTCATTGCACAATTTCATAATGAGAATTGACTATTGAAGAATGAACTGGAGACATCCCATACCCAATTGGAAGATCGTGCTTCCCTCTTTCAAACTGACCTTTTGTTACGATTTGATCAGAAATCTAGGAAATTATTTGACCCAGAATGAACAATGGAGACTATTTTCCAAGATCTTACGATGATCTAGAGAAGGTAGTGAAAAACATTTCTCATACATAATTGTTTTTATTGAAGACAAACATCTACATAATGGAAGAATCCAATACCTATCTAGTAAATCAAGTTTCCCATTTATAGGCCTCTGTTGATGAGATCCGTGAAGAAGTAGTTATCACCAAACAATTTCTCAAAGAAATACAGGTGATGGTTGAATAAATCATCAATGCAACACACTAAACAACATATCTTCAACATTAATAGGTTCCATTCATCAAATCCAAAAAACCCATGGAAAGTGGATCCTTGAATTTCAGTGTGGGATACCAAATGAAGTTGCACATTATTTTTTCTAAACAATGTGGGTCAACAAATTCAAATATGCTCTATTAGTATGGCCCACATGATAGTCATCAATGAAACCTATGCTGATGCGAAAATGACACATTAATGACCTTGTTTGAATCTCACGCACCTTCAACTAAGTTGTACTATATGAGGCCAACTATGTATATCTAATATTATCATTGAGACCAATTGAAGACTAGGAGAAGTACCTACATGAAGGATCTCCATTCGCATTGTAAACTAGTTGGTAAATAGCTTGAAGGAGTCCTATAAAAGAAAGATTTGGGTATGCACAAAAATAAGAGTTCAAGTGTAATTTAATGTTTTTGAATTGCATATTGAGAGTCCATTATTCTTAAAGAGCATTCCAACATCCATAACTAAGGCCAAGATTCTCACCTCTTGAGAAGTTGGTTGTAATTCTTCATTTCCAATTCCATATTGTAAGAGGAGAAGAAGTTCTTCATTCGGAGCTATCAGGACCATCCAAAGGAGGAATAGGGGGTCTCATAAGTTCCTTGGATTTCTCTATGATGTTACTAATGCAATCCTTTCCATTGGTGATCATCTCCACTTGTCTCAATTTCTAGTTTTATGTGCTATTTCTTATGCGTCCTTTAGTTTGTGTTTATTTCTTGTTTACTTTGCGTGTTGGTTCACTAACTGACTAAAATTTTATTGTGGTATCTTGATATACTAAAAATATACTTAAGTGATTTTCTTTCTTCTCAGCCCAGTAACAAAACTACCACAACAGTTTGGTGACCATACTGGGGAAGGATCAAAAGTCTCCCTATTTAGGCCAATAGGAATCTTCTTCTCACTAGTTTGTGTATGTAGGTTCAAAAACCATCCTACCAAAGCCTTCAAATTGAGTAATTAGGCCTCAAGAGAAGAAGATTCCATCTGAATTTTCCTTCCCGATTTTAGTTTTGTATCAGTGTGGCTTTCAAAGAAACAATTGTGTAGAAGCATGCTATTGGCATGATTTTTATGTGTTTGTCTTGTGTTGTCTGCACCATTTTTAGTCTTTACATGGTTGGAATGAATGATACCTCTGCAACCTGCATATATCTCTATTTTCTCATTGATTTAAGAGATTTTTAATTTGTTCCCATTAAGTAGACTTTAGGATTCAATTTTTAACACTTTATAAAGCACGAGAATTATACTTTGAGTTCTTTCTTGCATAGTTAATTAGCCAACCTAGACAATAAAGGAACTAAAAATAACCACTAATATTTTTGTGTCTACCACATGGATGGATAGTAAGAGTAGTTAAAATTTTATTTATCAACCATTGTCAATAACTTAGGACTAGGAACTAATCATGACAATCTAGTTATTCTCTTTCCTTCACTCTCTCTTGAGTGATATTGGGAAATAAAAAAAGAGTAGATAAAGGTGTTCCATCTCCATTTTTGAAAAAATCATAATTAGGAAAGGCCAAATCCACTTTGGACACCGCATAGTTTACTTTGGATAAATGAAATAAACCTTAAAAATTGTAACGAGTCCATACATGCCCAAATTGCAATCTAGGATAGTTTCAATTTTAGTAGAATAAACAATAATCTAGGGAGTTAAAAGATCGGTAAGGATCCACATGTCCACATCGCTAGCAACCTAAAAAATTTTGTTTAGATTTCCACAAGGTGTGTTTAAAAACATATAGTAAGTTAATTAAACAAGACTTGTAAATTACCCCACGAAGTCCACATCTTGCAATCTTACATTTTAACTTATTAAAATATTGTTTGCACCATCTCACCTCTTGCACAAAAACAACTCTAATCTAGATGGATGTCGGTGGCCTCCCACCTATTCCAAATGGCTCATTTTGGCAGTTTGGCATTTTTTTCCCTAGTTTTCAGGTCCTTGACTTTCGGGTCTGTTTTGAGGCCCTAAACATCATCTTTAGGGATCACCACTATCAAATTGTATACATAGTCTAATTTTTATGACAACATCTGTATTCCTCATATATACCTTTCCAACGAGCTATCGTGTGACTAAAACAAATATCGTATGCACAAGTTACGACCCCAGGAAGTTTATGTACTAGCTTACCCCAACGAGGCCCACATGACTTTTGGCGCTTCATCTCCTAGGGTTAGGTTTTTGGATGTCTAGGTTTTTGGCATTTCTGTTTATTGTAAAAATGCTTGGAGAGCCTCATTGTAACCATATTCCTATGAATGCCAAAAATAATCACATCTCTTAAAGATAAGCTGCCATCATTCTAGCAAGCTTGTTTTCTGCTGCATTTTAAAATTTCAACACATTTTCTTATTGAATAGAAACCAATTTTACTATATATATGTTATTGTATCTCTATTATTCTTGTGTCTTTGTCTTAAGAATAATAATAATTTGTATTCATTTTCATTCTTCTCATAAAATTTGGATCAGTGGTACCAGAACAGTCTACTCCTTGTCGTTCTTAATGCATGTCCCCGATGAGGTCAAGGTACAAATAATTGGGTCTCGATCTTATTTTACACTGCATTTTACATTTTCAATACATTTTCTTATTGAGTAGAAATCAGTTTTATTGTATCTCTGTTATTGTATCTTTATTATTCTTGTGTCTCTTTCTTAAGAGTAATAATAATCTGTATATATTTTCATTTTGCTCATAAAATATGGATCAGTGGTATCCGAGCGGTCTGCTCCTTTTCATTCTTAATGCATGTCCCCAATGAGGTCAGGGTACAAATAATTGGGTCTCAAGATTGTTTCTCTTGAGGACACAATCTCTCGCACGCCCAAGTGACCTCTCATGGAGGGAGAAAACAATTATGACGAAATAGGAGATCCTTTCAAAATGTTGCTAGATGAAGCCCTCACGCAACAAAGGAACAAAATGATGGATAGTTTTCGCAAATCCTTCAAAAACTACCAATAGGCAATGCATCTTCCTCTAACGGAGGCTTCGCCCCCTTCAAGGTACAAATCAACTTTGATATTCCCATATTTGAAGGTCAAATATATGTAGATGTTGTAGACAAATGGTTAAATCTGCTAGAAGGGTATTTTTCTGTCCATAAATTTTCAAACAAAGAAAAGATTACGTTTTCACTCCTCAAAGCCATCCCCCATGTCAACGATTGGTGGGATACATTCTATGAGAAAAAGGAAACAGAGGAACCCTTCTTATTTATAGTCATGGTAACCTGGGAGTCCTTAAGGGACGCTATCAAGGAACAATACTACCATGTCAGATGTTATGATTACCTATTTACAAAATTTACCACACCGTGATAGGAAAGAGACCAAGCAGTGCCAGAGTTCAAAAATATATTCCATACCTTGCACACCAAGTTGGGTATCAAATATTCTGAGTGACATCTGGTGCTCAAGTATTGCGGTGGTGTACATAGATACATCTAGGCCGAAATGGAGTTTTTGAACATCTTGTCCTTTGGAGTGGACTATCAATGTGTCATCAAAATCGAGTAAAATCTTAAACAAAAGACACAAAAATTTGGGCCTGGGAACCCCTCACATTAGAATCAAGTAAAGGGAAGCCACAACCCATAGAACAAAGGATGGAGAAAATATGGACAACCTTGGGACAACCAGTCTAGGCCGAAAGCAAAGAAGGACACCAGAATGACAAAGAAAGATATCGGGAAGTGGTGTGACTTCCATAAGATCCCCTGGCATAACACTACTGATTGGCGCTCCAAGCATTCATTGGTGACTGAGGTGAAATCCTCTGAATCAGATGCAAGTTCTGACTCATATTCAAAACCAGAAAGGGGGAGATAGATCATTGATGTGGAACCCAATGCCACTGTTGCTACCACCAAGATCCATCCCGATGAACCATATGAGCCATAAGAAGGAGATCGCTTCTTTCATTCACAGATGTGGGTAAAAGGAACCCCACTGCACTTTATTGTTGATAGTGGTATCTAGAAGAACCTCATATTAGAAGAGGTCATAAAGAGGCTAGATATTTCGACAAGGCCACACCTGCAACCCTACACCATCGGATGGCTCCACGAAGGAAGCGATCTCTACGCTAGACAACAGTGTCACCTATTGTATGAAATCGAGCCCTTCAAAGATGAAGTATTGTGTGATGTTTCTCCTCTTGAAGTTTGTAATGTTCTTTTGGGCCAACCTTATTTATGGAAACATCATGCTGTATATGAGTTTAGGCCTCAAAGTTTTATTGTTACTTTGAACAGGAAATTATACAGGATACCCAAGGCAGTCCCACCTAGTGCTATTTCCTTGATCTCTTACAAGCAATGTAGGAAGGTCATCTCTCAGACCAGGAAGTTGGTCTTCTTCATGATTCACTCTTAGAGTGAGAGAAATATTGTAGCCACATATAGGGCCTTCACGAACTACCTCTCCACACATCATAATAAAGTGGACAAGGTCGTGGTAGAATACAAAGATATCTTCTCCTCACCTACCGAGGTACCTCTCGAATATTAGGTCAAGAATCCCATCGATTTGACCCCCGATGCACCATTTCCAAATGGGCCATTCTACCGTCACTCTCTATTAGAGAAAGAGGAGATCAAGAGGAGATCAAGAGACATATCAAATAATTTCTCCACAAGGGGCACATCCTTCCTAGCTCATCACCTTGTGGGTGCCCAATCGTGTTGGTGAAAAAGAAAGACAGAACATGGTGACTCTGCATTGATTATCGAGCACTAAATAAAATCATAGTCAGGAACTGATAGCCGATTCGTAGAATTGACGATATCCTTGATCAAATCAAGGGGGATAAATACTTCAGTAAGATTGATCTGAATTCTCGCTACCACTGGGTCCCCATAGAATAGACAGATGTATGGAAGACCGCCTTCAAGTCAAAAGAAGGTCTTTTTGAATGGCTGGACATGCCCTTCAGTTTGAAAAATGATCCAACAATTTTCATGAGGATGATGGAAGATATCCTACGACCTTTCACCAATACTTTTGTAGTGGTTTATCTATATGACATCCTCATCTACAAAAATACTTGGGCATAACACTTGCAACATATTCAGTAGGTTCTGCACACCTTGCGGTTGCACAATATATATGCCAACTTGGAAAAATGCTCCTTCGACATTGATAGTGTCTAATACCTATGATACATAGTGGATAATAGTGGTGTGCATGTGGATCCAACCAAGATTCAAGTCATCCATGACTGGCCATCCCCAACCACACTCACTGAGCTTTAGATCTTCTTAGGCCTTACCAATTTCTATCACAGGTTCGTGTTGGGATTCTCCCATATTGCACGGGCCCTCAACCAAGTAACCAGGGTAGTGGTAAGGAAATATTTGTGTGGGGCTTGTCCCAACAACAAGAATTCCATGTTTTAAAGTAGTACTTGAGCTCAGCCCCAATACTTTCATTACTAAACCTGCAACAACCCTTTGAGATCAAGACAAATGGTTTAGACTATGTTGTGGGTGTAGTTCTCACTCAACACAACCACCCCATGTCCTATAATAGTGAGACACTATCAGATGATGTCCGTAAGTACCCTACTTATGAAAAATAAATGTACTCTATTGTGTAAGCCTTCCTCTAGTGGAGACATTACATTCTCAGGAAGGAGACAATCATCCACACTGATCATAAACCACTGCAATTCATGAAGATACAAGGAAAATTGCAGAATGATCGCTATCATAAGTGGTCAACATACTTGCAATAGTTCCATGTCAACATCAAGTATAAAATATGTAGTACCAACCGAGTCATTGATTTCCTCAACCGACCTCTAGTTGCGACACTCACCATAGTGCTAGACTCTTGTAGCCACGAGATCTCCAGATGGACCAACCTCTATGAGATAGAACCTAACTTTGCCACCACATACCAAATGTTGGGCATAAACTCAATTGTCGCTAATTTCCATCTTCAAGACGAGCTATTGTGTCAACTGGGACATCTCTATGTTCCATCAAGCAAGCACGCGACGCTGATTTGGGAAGACCACTATAATCGGTTGGCAGGAAACTTCGATGTCGAAAAGACAATGACAATTCTACAAAAACATTTCTACTGGCTGAAAATTTGACAGGATGTCAGCAAGTATATCAGGTCTTGCATTTCTTGCACTATTTCCGAGCCGAACACTAAGAAACATGGCCTGTACACCCCCCTGCCTACTCCTGATAGGCCATGGGAATCCATATTAATGGACTAAATGTTAGGCCTTCTGTCTACCAAGAGGGGAAATGAATGTGTCTTTGTGTTTGTTGATCTCTTTTCCAATATGGTGATCCTAGCGGCTTGCAAGAAGAGAATCACAACAGAGGCCACTGCCAAGCTCTTCTTTGAAAGAGTCTAGGTACATTTTGGAATCCCACAAACCATTATCTCAGATCGGGATAGTCAGTTCCTCAACACATTCTGGTTGAGCCTATGGTCACTAATGGACACCAATATTACCAAGTCCACTGCTTCCACGCCCAGACATATGGCCAATGCCAAGTACAATCAATGCCATGATCAACACCAGGTGCCTCATAAGTTTCAAGTGGGAGGCAAAGTGTGGTTACACTTGTAGAAAGAATGCCTTACAGGGCCCCATATGAATCCTCTCCCACTCCATTAAGGACCTTACACAATCACCAAGGTTGTGGGTGAAAATTCTTCTAAACTCAATATTCCTCTTTTCCTTGGCCTGGACCCAATATTCAACATGGATCTCCTTCGGCCATACTTTCCACCATTGTTGGACACCTTAGAGATAGAAGAATAGTTGGCACCAATAGATCTCAACCTTGTCTACATGCAACATGAATCAAATAATCAGATTGTGGATACATAGTTCAAGGGCACTCACCAACAAAGGATACAACTTTATCGAGTTGTCAAGGCAGGGCAACTCCTGCACCAAGGCAAATGGCTCACCTGGGGCCAAATTCAACATAAATTTCCTCATCTGATGGTGGCACTCAACAAAATGGAGACCATTTCTTCCTAAGGGGGGATGATTGATCCATATGGATGTCACTGGTCTCCCACCTATTCAGACTGGCTCATTTTGGAGGTTTTCCATTTTGGCACTTTTTTCCTAGTTTTCGGGTCCCTAACTTCCGGGGCCATTTTGAGGCCCTAAAACATGTTCTTAGGGCTTTCCACAGTAAACTCCTCGGATATAAATTTCCAATGGGCTATCATGCACCTAAAACAAATATCGTATGCAAAAGTTACGACCCCGGGAAGTTGATGTACTAGCTTACCCCAATAGGGCCCACATGACTTTTGGCGCTTCATCTCCTAAGGTTAGGTATTTGGATGTCTAGGGTTTTGGGATTCCTATTTATTGTAAAAATTCTTAGAGAGCCTCATTGTAACCATCTTCTTGCGAATGGGCGCAACCTTGACAACTCTTCTCAGAGATAAGCCACCACCATTCTTGCAAGCTTGTTTTCCGTGACATTTTACAGTTTTAGCACATTTTCTTATTGAATAGAAACCATTTTTATTTTATCTATGTTATTGTATATTTGTTATTTTTGTGTCTCTATGTTAATAATAATAATAATCTATATTCATTTTCGTTCTTCTCATAAAATACAGATCACACTCACCCCAAACAAAAGTTTTGATTATATAATTGAGGTCAAAGTATGCTCTAATCCCTGTGCTCACAAGTGATCTAGGAGGATAAAACAACTCAATATATATTTAGAAATTATTCAAAGCACACCATTAATTCAATGAGAGTGGTTGAGAGTGGTCCATGACCCTAGTCTCTCATCCTAATTCATCAAAAATCAACCATTAAAAAATCATTAAATCCTCCACAGGAGGGGAACAAAATAATTCTTTACTATAAGGTAGGATTTCATGGGTAGGCATCGCAAAAAAACCCCGTCATATTTTCACATTGAAACTTAGGTTGAAAAACCAGGGATCCAAAATTATCCAAGTGAAGTGTTCCAGTGCCATAAGTAAGGTATATATCCATGAAGGGATGAATTTCGAGGTCCAGTTGGTCCATGCATACCTCCTTGATCCACTTAGCTCTTGATAGGTTACCTAGCCCACGACCGATTTTTTATGCTGAGAGTCCCATGCTGCCCTTAACTGAGGTGACTTAGTGACCAAAACTAAGTTTTTCCACCTAGATGGTGATTGTGGGATGCAATCACACCTTGTTCATTTTTTTTTCTATTGGGAAATATCATTAGTTATTTCAAGGTATGCCCCATTTACCCTTCATTATAACTAACTATCCATACCTTCACTAGTTCCTCTTCCGATGGGTTCATTTCCCATTGTTGGGTGATATTGGAAGGTCCAATGTTGTTTTGAGAGGAAGGACATTACGTATATATAAAACATGTAATTTTATTTGTTATTCCCCCATGTGGATAAAACCTACCTAGCCAACATTTTTATTTCAGTTGATTTATGTGTGGTGTTCATTTCTAATTGCATGCACCTATGAATTATATTACTATTGTAGGAAAAATACAAAAGAATGTGTTCATTGTTTTCTCTCATGACTATTCACGCACACCTTTTTAGCTAGTCTAGAATCATAGGGGAACCACAAAACCCTCATCATTTTAAATGCTTGCCTAACCTCCCTCCCATATTAGGAAGTATCCTGGATTTTGCTGACACTTCAACTCAATGTCCATGATCACCTTTGCATGCATACGTTTTGGGGTCAAAATTTCTTAGTTTTACCTTTCTTGGCACAAAAATCCCAAGAAACCCATCTACTAGCTCTCCTTCTAAAGGATCATGAGCTCAACCTTCCTCTCAAGGAACAAGAGATCAAACTTCCTCTCAAGGAACAAGTTCTCAACCTTCATGAAAAATGGTTGGACCAACTCCCATCTTGCCATACTTGGCATCATTAAATCTTCCATATTTAACCAAACTCACTAATGACCCCATTTTTCACAATGAAACTTGGACCAGCATGCCCACGAAGCTACCTTTAGACATCCCTAAGTTTCAGGAAAAAACAGGTGAGGACCCAGTTAATCACATCATGACATTTCACCTATGGTGCTCCTCTAATAGAATCATGGGAGATTACATTTTCCTATGGTTATTCCAAAGAAATATCAATGATCCATCTACAAAATGGTATGTGGATGAGAAATCAAGGTCCCATGAAACCTTCGAATCATTGGCCAACTCCTTCTTGGCATTCTTCTAGATCCAAGTTATCCATGATAATGGTTTATAAATTATCTTTGAATTCCAACAAACTACTATTGTCCATATCGCAGACCATATCCACAAATGGCATAGAAGACAAAGGCCGTGTAAGGTTGAAACCACCCCAGAACAAAGACTAGATTGGTTCCACAAATCACTAGTCTTGGTCATCGCAAAGGATGTGGCCACCACTACTCCTTAGACTGAAGATGAAGTGATCACCAAGTCCCAATAATTTGATATAATCTACTCTTAATTAGGATACCTTTACACGGTTTTACGAGATGCTCCTCAACCCTTACCATTTGGTCAAGATAATCTAGGAGTGTCACATGTTGTAGATGGGGTAATTGGGTCCATGGCCCAATTCAATCCTTAAGGACAAAAAATACCCACTATTGGAATCAACTAATATCCCAAACACTATGGAGGAACTCCATATTATGATCCTCCCATACCCCACCCCATGTTTGCAGTCCCTCCTACTCCAACACCTGGGGGACATATCCTTGTACAATTGGTGAATCTAGTTCAAACAATGATTCCATGGCCACCCTAGGCCCCGACATATAATTCCAATCATGGAGGAGGAACATCAACCTCCTACGATCAATACATAAATCCCCCACTATTGGGCACATGCCTACTTTGAGAAGGAAGTCTATTATGGGCGCAGGCCTATTTTTTGAGAAAGATCTGTTTTGAGAAAGACCTAATTTTTTAGCGCAAGAAACATGTGGCAAGAAATAAGAAGGTAGAAAAAGAAGGAAAATAAGCATGGTGGAGGAAAATAAATGTGGCACACAGGAAAACCAAACTAACCATGATAGGGTTAGGTTTTATGATAAGAATTGTAATGGCTATAATCCAATAAAATAGTATAAATAAGGACCTAGGAGGTCTAGGTAAAGTGTGTGTGAGTGATAGGGATATATCACATCATAACAGAGGGAGTTGATTAGTATGAAGTTTTGGGTGGTTGATTTTAATAAGTTTGTAGAAGAGTCAAATAAGCTAGTTTTTTAGGGTTAGGTCACAGGCTGAGGAGCCTGATGTGATATATTCTACCTCATAGAGGGTTCTTACCCTCATCTTGATCAGATTTCTAAATATGTAATGTGTGTAGAGTAAAATTTTGCATCAGAATAAATAAAAGAGTAGAGAAGCCATATCTTTATGGACGTATCCCCGGGGGGGTGAACCACGGTAAACCTTGTGTTATCAGTAATTGTTAATGAATGTTTACTTTCTATTGGTCCTTAGCTTGTGAATGAATGGTTCAAGTAGCTATAACAACATGCATGCATAGGTTAAAAGATGAATAAATCAGGGAAGTAATTGAATGATTAACAAAGATAATATATAAGGAGGAAATAACACAACCCTAGATCCCCACTCATTCCTAGATTGCAAACACCTGAGTATTGCAGTCACTCATAAAATCTATCTTGAGTGAGACTACATTGTGCACCCTGTGCATAGTGTTTCCTTCTTCTTTACCAAGAGGGATGATATTTTTTGAGTGTTTTGTTGGAAACCTATTGAGATCTGAACCTAGGTCAACCAAAGAAGAATTTAAAAGAACAAACAACAAATGGTTCTGTTGCCGACTAGAATTGCACGGGATTGAGTGGAAGAGAGCTATGGAAGAAAGGCATGGATAATGAAAGTATAGAAGGGAATGTATAGGCCATGGAATCCAATGAAGGAAGAGATTGAAAGATGGTTGGAAACAAAGGAACTTGAGTTTTCTCATAAGGACAAAAAAAAACCTAAGTTAACACTGTGCAAATATCTCGACAAATATGCGTTTAGTGACTTGCATGAGGTTTTTTTATGTGATTTCCCACATTTGTTGTAGAAGTGGTTATTGAGATTAAAGGAAAACCACCTTACAAATAGAATCATATAGATGGAGTGGAATCCTCTGGAAATTATGCAGTTACAACAAGTTAATAACAAATTTACACGTGTAGTAGATTTATGGTTAGACAATATCGTTTCAGGGTTTATCACCAAATTTGTAGTAGATATTGAGAAGTCCTACACCACAGCATAGTAATATTTTCTAAAGGGACCCAGAGGTAGGTACATAATATCATTGTATACTTCAACCAATATTTTTCTGTATGACAACGGTGTGATTACCATTGAATCAAACAACTAAACTTCCCTGCGTGCATGGGGGAAGGGGGGAAGAACTAAAAAGAATTAAAAAAAAAAAAAAAAACCAGTGTTTAGACAACTGAATTTTGCTGGAAGAAAAGAAACATGATAGGGATCCAATAAAAAATAATTAACTGGGGGAGCCAGTTCAGGAATTAACAGTCAATTTTCTACACTGCATGGAGGCAATAGTTCAACACAATTCAAAATGGAAGGACATGATCCATGATCAAATTACTAGAATTTTGTGGAGAGGCATCAAAGGATCGTGAAAAACAATTATTCATCTATGAGAATATCTGGGAAGCAAATAATATCATAGATGAGGATACAAATCTTGCACAGATAGATATCACACTAAGAGATCATGCGTTGGATTGGTACATGAGCCTAGATGTAAATAGTCCACAGGGAGTACCAAAGACTATCTCAGACGTGAAAAAACTATTGGTAAATGAATTTTAGAATCCCATCTTAGAATACCAGTACATGAATGAAATGATTGAAATTAGGAAAAAAAAAGATGAGTTGGTTTAGTATATTGATTAGAGGTTCAAACATCTGAAAGAAAAGTTGAAAGATGCAATTACTGACATGCAACATAGGCACTTATTTGTGAACTCATTGTTACCACACTTGAAACACCCATTAAGACAACATGAATTCCAAAATCAGGAAGAGACTCTACAGGAAGCCTTACACCTAAAAGAGAACCAATATCAGAAGATAGATCCAACAATAGAGGATTTGAAGGAGGATATGAATAATCTAACATTTCAACTTAATCAGAATAAGGGAAAAGAGAAAAGAGAATTTGTTTGGTGTACCCTATGTAGGACATAAGGACACCATAAGAACGAATGTCCAACTTTTGTGCAAATATGGAAACAAGATTACCAAACACCTTTCCAATAGGAGAACCATGGTGCACAATTTGTTGGGCATGATCCATATCATTGTCCAATGTTGCAGAAATATAAGACATTACCCAAAAGTTCATATTGCAATTTTTTCAAATTAGTGGGTCGTGATGATAAGGATTGTAGAACGATGGAGCTAATGAAAGAAAAAACTTTAGATATAGGGTGCATAAGAAATGATGATAGGACAAGGTGCACCTCAGTTCAACTAAGTACCACCACCATACAAAAATGCGCAACAACAATACAATAATGTGTAGCCGTAGTATAATAATGCACAACCATAGTATAACCTTGTGCAGTATAACCAAGTACCCCGGTACAATGCGGCACAAGGAGATCGAGGTGGATACAAAGGTGGAGGATGAGGTAGAGGAGGATTTGAATGAGGCAGAGGAACAATAGTGTTCCACAACTACCAACAACTAGGACATTATGTAATGGATTGTCCACTTCCACCAAAGACATGTATGTATTGTTATGTAATAGACCATGACACAGAAGACTACCAAACACTCTTGGAAAAGCTCTAGGAAAAAAGGAACCAGAACAACCAGAATGTCCAATGGATCTATACAAAAGACAAGGATGATGGGAGAAACATCAATATAGTCACTCGAGGAGTAGCCAAGACAAGAAATGATGTAGAAACACAAGATCCATCTCAACACTAATGGGTTAAGAAGAACATAGAGCCACAAAATCAATTTGATGCACGAAAAGAAAAGGAAACATCTAAGGAGGCCAGACAAGATTTTCTCAAGTAGAGTGTTGCATCTACATCAGTTGTGCAGTAAACTAAGAACCCACCAATATACGAGATTCCATTCTCAATGGACCATACCAATAAAGAACAACCTCTAGATCAAGTAAGTACCATAAAGACTTTTCTGCAATCCTATGTTAAGTTATTGAATGATCCATCATCCATTAAGGTCTTAAAAAATATGTTAGAAATATGTAACATAGAGGTAGAAGGGAAGTTAGAGAAGACAATAGTCAATCATATCCATACAAGAAGAAGGACAAGAAGAGAATTCAAACCGAATGCCAACATTTGGAATTTCACAATGGGAGATGTTAAATTGGATTTAGGCTCTAAAGTAAATGTCTCACCTAAGAAGACGTGGCAGTGTATTGGGGAAAACATCCTAGGCTATTCACTTGTCCAGTTGAAACTAGAAAATAAACATAGAGTGTGACCTATTGGAAGGATTAAAGGTGTGTCAGTAGATTTGGATGGAGTGTGCACTATGGAAGATTTTGAAGTGATAGAGATAGTAGATGGCACAAAACCTTACCCAACATTACTTGGATTGGATTTGGAATTTTATAAATAGGCTATAATCAACCTGAAGATAAGAAAAATGACTTTTGAATCAGGTGAATATAGAGTGATTTCACCATTGGATCCTTCAGAAGGAGAAAGGTTTGTAGAGGCCACTTGTTTGGATCTGGAAGAAATAAACCAGTTGTACAGAACCATTGTGTGAGAAGAGGATTTTGTTAACCCAACTCCAGATGGGGTACTCAGTTGGAGAAGCACTACATCATGTGCTTCTGAAACAAAAACTGGTTTGGATAATTGGGAACAACGATTACATGAATTTTACACAAGGAGGTGCACAAGAATAGACCGTACAGTAAGATAGGTTGGTATAGAGATAAGAGAACCTCACATTTTTCATGGGATAAGTGACTTTGAGGAATTATTTACAATATATGAAGAGGAAGCGTTATAAAATAAGAGTCTCTTAGCCCTCGATATTTCACTCAAGGTAACACCTGTAAGATGGTGGGGTGTGCACAAAGAAACAATTTAGGACTGGTATCAGTGTAAACGACTACTGCGCATTAGATTTGGTGCAGAATAGGGGAGAAATAAAATGAAGAGTTATGATGGACAAGGAACACTAGTGGAACACTTGGAGAATTGTAGGACACAGTGGAGGATGATGCCATCATAGGAATGAACTCATCACTTTATCCATACATTGGAAGGGATCCCAGGGGACTGGTACATAAATCAAGAGATGCGCAGAGGCACTACAAAATGGATAGGATTACAACAAATTTTTGTAGTAACCTTATCATTTGAACATGAGAACCCCAACATTGATTCAATGCTAAAGTTGATACAAGGAGTAATATTTTTTCATGAACCAGAAGTTGAAATCATGATAGAATATCAATAGAACATATAGACGATCAACGAGTTACTCTCATGCTATTATGTTGAAGAGGATGCACTGAATGAAGATGATCCACACAACATCCATATTGCAAAGATTGAGGGAGAAAGAGAGGTGGAATGTCCATCTCTGGAGTCAGAAGTATTTGTTTCACCAATCAAAGTCAATAAAGTCAACATTGGGATGAATGAAAATCCTAAAATGGAAAGTATTGGAGACTATTGGGATGATCATATAGTAGAAGGAATAACAAAGTTACTATGCGAATATAGTGACATGTTCCCAATGACCTTTACATAGATGAAAGGCATAATAGGGGAGCTAGGTGAGATGAAGATACCCCTCAAAGCTGAGGCTAGACCTGTTAGACAGTGAACTTACAAACTGAATCCATTGTATAAGCATAAATTGAATGAATGTTGGAAGTTGACATTATATAACTAGTAGAGGAACTTGAATGGATCAGTCCCATGGTAGTCTAAGAAAATAAGAAAGAGGGGATACGGATTTGTGTAGATCTAATGAAACTCAATGGTCCTTGTTTGAAAAACCCTTTCCCTACCCCTTTTGCAGATGAGGTTTTAGAGAATGTGGGAGGCCATGAAACATATTCATTCATAAATGTATTCTCATGTTACCATCAGATTAAAATAGCTCCAGAGGACAGGTATAAGACTACTTTTTGTATATAATGGGGATCCTACCAATATACAATCATGCCATTTGGGATGAAGAATGCACCAAATATATTTTCAAGGGTAGTCATCGCTTATTTTAAGGAATTCATACATTAGTTTCTAGAAGTATATCTGGATGATTGGACTGTATATAGTCTATTAAAGGACCATGTAAAAGTGTTAAGACTAATGTTGGAAAGATACAAACAATGTTATATATCATTAAACATCAAAAAATGCATTTTTGGTACACCTTTTGGGATATTGTTGGTACATATAGTGTGAAAACAAGGTTTACTAGTGGACCCCACTAAGATTGTAGTCATTGTAAATTTACCAATACCAAAATCAGTGTGCCAATTAAGAGAAACACTGGGACATACATGCTATTAAATGAAGTTTATAAAGAGGCATGCACAAATTACTGCACCAATGGAGAAATTATTAAAGAAGGAAACCAAATTTTAGTGGAATGAGTGTTACATATCAAAATTCCTCACTTCAATAATGCCCCATTATCATTATTGTAAGTGTCACACTTTTGTCGCAAGTGTCGCAAACATTGTATTTCTGTCCTGGATGTGTCACATTTTGGACGACACCATAAGAAAACTTGATACACCCTCTAAGACATGTTAGGAAAGGAAAACACATCATTTGGAAAGCTTATAAATTATTTTGCCTTGGGAAATTATCATCTTAAACGAATTTTTGGAGATCAATGCTCCCCTTCTCACTTGTAGGGAGTGCTAGTGATCCTTGTACACTTAGTAGGGAGCACTATAGTGCTTTGTTGCCAGTTTTAAGGGAGCGTCGATTGGTTGAGAGATTCTAGGGGAGAAATCCCCCTTATCTCTGAAGACAACTAAAAAGGATCCAAGTTGGCCTGGCTCGAATCCAATCTTCAAGATGTATATAAGGGAAATACCACAAATGATGGAGTCATATCCTCAACTTATTCCAAAGATAACTAAGGTGGTTGAGCCTCCCAAAGCCTATAAAAGGAGGAATTCTCATGGTAAAAGGAGAACATCAGTGAAAAGTATTGTCATTCTGATCATGTATCTTTCGAGAAAGGAGTTGGACAAGGATGACTTGGTGAGGTTGCTGCATCTACATCTACAGATTCTAATTACCTTGTTATGTTCTCATTAATATATGCTTGGCTTTTTTCCTTCAAGTTTATGTATTATTGCATGGGCTTGTCTCTTCTTGACAAATCTAGTTTAAACTAATCTTGGTAGAATAGGAAGCATGCATTGTCTTTGTTGTCTATTGAATTGAAGAACTCATTAAATGGAATGAAGATCACATTCATCCTGGACCGAGTAAGGACAAGCTTCAGAAAAAGGTACATCCACTTTTCTTCCTCTTTTGATTTTGACTAGTTTAGCTGCATTTAAAGGAATGTCAGTGTCCAATGTTAGCATTTTTTTGTCTTGGTCGTAGGGGTCTAGGATCCAAGAGGTCATTCACTTGTCTGTAGAGGAATTTTCCTACAACAGAAATTGGCGACTCCACTGGGGATCGAAGATTTCATTTTTGATTTCTTTCCTTGGTTTTGTCTTATCTTTTGCTCGTCTTTAGATCCTGGTCGCTGTATTTTTCTCTTTTGTACATTTGTTGTCAGTCCTAAACTCATATCACACATATTGATGATCAAGCCTGCCTGAGTTTTTATTTTCTGGGTTGATTCTTTTTCATTCTCAGAAACTCATGCCCTTTTTCCTTTACATCCAAAGCACTAATTTCAATATGGACACTCTCATGCAGTGCTTTAGGGAGCGATTTAACGCTCTGGTGATGATAAGACCAGAGCGCTAATTTTTCTCCTTTTTTGAAAAATTGTTGGATACTTGTGCTGGGTATAAATTTTTGGTTTCTTCTTTTACTTAGGACTTGTTCTGTCAGCTTGTGTCTTCTATCAAGCCTGCAACCTATTTATTTTTAATATTTTTTTACCTTTGTTTGGATTTCTTTAAAAAAAATTCCTTGTTTTGAAAACACTCTTTCTCTTCAATATTTTGAGTTTTTTTTTGATACTTTCTCTTTCATTTGATCATTTGAAGGTTATTACAAGGAAACTCATAGATATTTGTACTATTCTAATTGGTCTTTGATATTTGTATTTTTCCAAGAAAATTTTGTAAGTAAGTTTTGTGATTTTGGCTTTCTTTTTGAAAAGTTTGGATTTGTTTTTACTTCTTATTTGATTGATGTGAGAGTGTTCTTTTTGTTTGTATGATGCTTGCTTCCAATTGTCTAAAACTGCAATAATGAAACCCATTTGGCATAAGAGGCATTAAGTTAAATCAATTCATATTCATATTCAAACAAAAATATACCTTTTCATGATTGGTTTTTGGATATTAGAAACAATTTCTAAATAGTTTAGCATTGAATTGGATTCTTGTTGAAAACAATTGCATGGAATTTATGCATTTTTGTGTTTGATAGTGAAAGAAAAATATTCTCCTTCCTTTAAATAGAAGTTCATTGAAATAAATGTTTTCCTATCATTTTGTCTTTTTCTTCTTTGGGATTCGATTCATAACATCATCAGTTTCACTCTCATTCACCTCTGAGTAAAGAACAAGCACTAGAATCAACACTAATTAAAATCAATCTAGAAACTTTTTCTTTTTAGATTCTTCCACCAACATTAGACTAGGATTAACACTTTGTATTAGGCTGTGAGTACAACTCTCCAAAGAATTCAAAAAAAACTTATCATCTTGTGATAGGGAGAGAAAATCCAATTTACGTATAAGCATAGCTGGGATCCCCCTCTCACACAAGGGTTACACACGAGGTTACATTTGAGAGAGCCACGAAGATTATCCCTCCAAGGTTTAACTATTCATAGTAGTAAGATCGTATATTGGGGGTTATTCTTGAGGTCCAACTGTCTTCATTGGTCTTGGTGCTTCGTGAATTTCGAATCCGTTCGGGGTCCTCTGGAGTTCTACTGGTCCACTTGTCCTCAGTTATCTCGAAGGATTTCAAACTTGTTATCTTGCCCATACATTTAGAATGGACTGTCGACTGTACCCACCCATAGGGTGACAGTGAGTTGGTGTCCTTAGTAACCATAGTATTTAGGGTCCTCACATAAGGTGACGGTGAAGGGAAATATTTGATGTACCTAGAACAAACGTTGGTCAAACTCACTCGATCTCCTTGGAGGGTAAATCCACAATTGTTGTGTGGAAGCTTGCACCAAGGTGTAAGTCTACTAATAAGGTCTCCAACATAACTATTCCACTCACCCATATCCTAGACCCTTCTCAATTTGATCATGTGATGTTGGATTTCATCACCAACTAGTACGGTCATTGAGGGAAGATTTTGTTTGCTTGTTGATTCTTCTAGATTTTTTAGCGTGTGTTGTTGGTTTATTTGATAATTTTTCAAGATTGAGACTATAGATGATAAAGGTATTCATAGATCACGTAGGATGCAAGGGTTTCCTCAGGAAGGCTAAGAACCCTTTACCTCATAATTCACCTGAAGACATTTACCATGAAGAGGTAGAAAATTGTTCCGACGTTGGGAGAGATGCTACTCCTTTTTTAGAAGATACTGAAAGCGCCTTGGTCATGGTTGAGAACTCCATTCCTCATACTACCCCTGTGTCAGAAGCTCCTCTCGAACCACTTCTTGTTTGATTGGACTCATTCGATAACATAATAGAAGAAGAAGTTCAACTTTTGCTGTCAAGGCTGTATACTGAAACAAACATGGAAGACACACAACGTGATTATGTTGAGTATATGATTCAGATGGATCTAGGTAACATCAAGGAAGTTTCATAAGTGTCCCAGGAGGCTCATAATGGCCTCAGTAGATAGAGAAAGGGAAAAAATTCAAAGTTCCCAAAACTCAGTGAAAATGGCATGATCGTGAAAAGCGCATCAAAAGATTTCTAGCAACACAAATGGCTCGTCAAATAGAGTTACAGATTGAAAGAGATTCATGGTCAATTTTTGGTCAACCTAGACGAGTCAGCAGGGGATGAGTCAACATCTATACAACACACATGGAAGAAGAAGGAAGGAGAAACGTGGCATGCTGATGTTAGCATGATGACATGGAAGCACCAGAGGTTGCCACGTGTCACCCAATTTTGATGTTTTTGGGCCAATTCATGGACCAATCGGATCATGCCATGTGGAAGTCTGTATAGTGTTGTGCCGATTGATGTGGCAGTCTGTACAAATGACATGGTAGTCCATACAGATGGCGTGGTAGTTGAGGTGGCAGGTACAGTCCGTAACTGACATCGTAGTATGTAAAAATGACATGGCAGGAATAGTTAGTAGGGCCAATGGGTGGTTTCCATGTGGCCCAATCATAAGCTTCCATGTGGCAGCCAAAAAATTCCCAGTGAGGGCACATGCCAAAATTTTCAAAAAATCAGTTTGAATTAATTTCAGCTAAATATGGCGGCATTCCACGAAATATGGCGTATCTGTGAAATATGGCAGGGATGTGCCAAAGTTAGCAGAGCATTGGGAAGCATGCCAAAAAATAAGGCCAACGGATTTGACCCTGTGACCTCCTCTAAACTAGCACCTTAACTTATCCTCGACCAACCAATTCAACTAAACATGTTTATGGGTAATTCCACCCTCTTTTATATTTAAGTGTTGAACTCTACCAGTGCACGGAGGAGCACGCCTAGGCCATACAGTGGGATGGATTCCAATGCAAGCAGTGCATTAATTTCTCATAATTTCATGTAGATCGAGGCAAGAGGTCCAGAAATGGCCTGAAAGTGACAATGTCCAATCTAGACGATTTGACAGTCATTTTTATGTAATTCAGCGACACAAATCCAATGTCTAGGTCTATTTTTGCAGTAGAGCTTCAGATCAACAAGCTAAGTTTTAGAGAATCCAACGTAAGCATGCTTTTAATTATGTCTTTTTTTCATTAAATGTTGCAACATAACATGTGTGTTACAGGTCTGAAAGAGCACGGAGGGGCTGCAACAAGGCAACAAGATCAACCTATTCCTTCTATCTCTTCTTTTCTTCTCTTCTTCCACATAAAACCAATCAGTTACATGTGACAGATAAATTTTGGCACTTGCATGATAAGTGGCCAACAAAGAAATTCTAAATCTCGTAGTTTCAGGATCTTTGTATGGGCTTCATATATGCTTGGATCTGAGCAGTAGATCTAAGGCACTTTATGACTCCATGGTGATGGGGATCATATTTTATTCTTTCTCTTTTATGTATTGAGTATGTGGGAATGATTTCCATGTTAGCATCATGGATGCCTCATGAGCATGAGAAATTGTGAAGTTGTATACATTTCTGATAACATTCCAATCTCTTGTTGCCATCACCAAAAAGGGACTTTGGCCTTACAACTTGTAAGGAGAGACATCATTACAACGAGGAGAATAAAATGGTAAATCTTTGGAGCATGAGCCAAAGACGTATCCCACATCGGGTGAAATCCGTTTTCAAGGGAGGTTTCATATCCATTATGTGTATTGTGTTCTTATGTTGGTTTTCCATGAAATTTCCGCACATAGAATATTAAATGCAAGAATGACATATAATACATAAGGAAACTAAATGGGTTTTCATTCACTTCGAATTCAATCTTATAAGACTTCAAATTTACCTTTAATTGCAAATTGCTCAAGTAAAATGATCTAATGTTGACCCTCTGAATGAGTGACAGAATCAACCAATTATTAAAAACTAATCACCCTGGGTTCAGATCGTGTGGTATCAGAGTAGGATTGATACCGATTGCATGTGTTGAAGCTAAGGATGGCAAGGTCACCAAAACAATTGTGGTTCGATGAGCTTCAAGAGATCAACCAAATGATTCAAGTAGAGAATGTTGGATTGAAGACATTGTTGCATGTTGCAGAAAAAGATAACCAAAGGTTGCAAGAGCAGTTGCAAGCCATGAAGATGTAGATAGGGGAAGGATCTACAAATGAGATGGTGATAAGACCATATTGTGACCATAAAAAATTCACCAATTATGGGTGCAAGCATGATAGTGAAAATTCATGCACATGTTTTCAAGCAAATGAATATGACCTACATGCATCTAGAAACCAAGGAGGATTCCTAGAAGCATCTTCCAGTGATCCTTCTCACCAGGAAAAACTGGACACATCTCAAGAAGTAGACCAAGAGTATGAGTCTGAGGTGGAGGTAAATAAACCATTTTTAGTTCCTTTATTGATTAATGTTGATGACTCTTTTGAAATCCTTGAACAACATGCTTCTTGCATCAACTTAAAGTTGATGAGAAAAATGGGATATGAAGGAGGAGGCCTTGGAACCAATGGCCAAGGTATTGTGGATCCAATAGAGGCAGTGGTTTGGCCTCGATATGTCGGGATAGGTTATGTCCCAAAGGATGTTGGATAAATCTCCAAAACCATTTGGGAAGAAGACTCCAGGACAATCAGTGAGATTTCAGAAGTCAACAGTTCACCAAGAGATGAAATTGATTCAGTGCAAGTCAAGAGCACAACTTCTCATGATCGAGGATTAGAGACATCTCCAGGGAGAGATGAGCATCACAATGGTAGAGTTGATACCAACTCTTATTGCCAGTATGACTCTAGAGGAAAATCACCGAGGTATAAGAAATCTAGAAACTCTAAAATGCCATTTGATTATAAGCATGTTAATCATATAAAACAAAGCTTGTGGAAACAAATACCATGAACTTTTTGTGGATTGAATAACCACGCATTGTCCCAGTGTTGGAAGAGAAAATCATTGTGCAGGAAGGTTATGGTAACCAGGAGAAGGACGAGGATGAAATATTTATTTCCACACACAGAAAAGAGCAGGGGAAATGCACCTCTGAAGGAGAAAGGATACTACAACCATTGTAGCAGAGATGGGCATCATGAGGCCACTTGTTGGGCCTTACATATAGATCTATGCCCAAAGAGGAACAAGAAGACCAAGAAGACACCTATGAGGGAAACAAACAGTCATGAAGTGATGTAGGGAAATCTGCCACCAGAAGGAAACCAACTACCAGATAAAGGACATCTCGGTAAAGAGGACATGTTCGACATAATGGCTGAATGAATGGGGAAGATACTTGAGTTATTCGAGAGTGGCCATATTTGTAAATCACATGTTGTGTTTCAGACCCCATGGAATGGTATTACGTAAAAGTGATAATTGTTAATATCACTCCTTTTTTGGCACATGTTGATATTGTTAGGCCTTGTGAGGTAGTTTGGGTATGGGTTTCTTATTGTAAGTCTGATGGACATGAAAAATTGTAATGTAAAGACTTTTGGGGACCAAAAGTCCTTTCAGTTGGGAGGCATGATCCGGATGGATCTAGGGAACATCACAAAAGTTTCATAAGTGTCCCAAGAGGCTCATAATGGCCTCAACAGACAGAGAAAGGGAAAAAATAAAATTTCCTAAAACTTAGTGAAAATGGCATGATCATGAAGAGCACGTCACAATATTTCTAATGACACAAAAAACTCATCAAACGAAGTTATAGATTGCAATATATTCGCGGTCAAATTTTGGTCAACCTAGCCCATTCAGCAGGGGATGAGTTAGCATCCATACATCCATATAGATGACGTCGACATCTGTATAGCACACATGGAAGAAGCAGGAAGGCGACACGGGGTATGATGACGTCAGCATGATGACGTGGAAACACTAGCGGCTGCCACGTGTCACCCTATTTTGGAGTTTTTGAGCTGATCCATGGAATAATAATATCATGACACGTGCAGTCCATACAATCCATACAGTGACGTGGTGACTGATGTGGAAATATGTACAGATGACATGGTAGCTGAAGTGGCAGTCCATACAAATGACGTGGTAGTCTGTACAGATGATGTGGCAGGTAAAGTCAGTAGATGACATGGCAGTCTGTATAGGTGAAGTCAATAGGTGATGTGGTAGGAATAATAAGTAGGGTCAATGGGTGGCTTCCATGTGGCCCAATCATATGCTTCCATGTGGCAACTGACAAATGCCTAGTGAGGGTGCATGCTAAATTTTTTTGAAAAATTAGTTTGAATTAATTTTTTCCAAATCTGGCGGCGTTCTGCCAAATCTCCTGGATCCGCCAAATCTAGCAGGGATTCACCAAACTTAGCATAGATTTGGGAAGCATTCCAAAAAAGGAGGCCAACAAATTTGACTCCATGACCTCCTCTAAACTAGCGCCTTAACTTAGCCTCCGCCAACCAATTCAGCTAAACAAGTTATGGGTAATTCCACCCTCTTTTTTATTTATGTGTTGAACTCTACCAGTGCATAGGGAAGCATGCCCAGGCTATACAGTGGCACAAATTCCAATGTAGATAGTGCATTAATTTCCCAGAATTGCACGCAGATTGAGGCAGAAGGTCTAGAAAGGGCTTGAAGGTGACAGTGTCCGATGGAGATGATTTGACAACCATTTTTAGGTAATTCGATGACGCGAATCCAATGGCGATGTATATTTTTGCAGTGGCACTTTAGATCAGAAAGATAAGTTTTGGAGAAGCCAATGTAAGCATGCTTTTCATTATGTTGTTTTGTCATTAAATGTTGCAGCACAACATGCATGTTACAGGTCTAAAAGAGCATGGAGGGGCTGCAACAAGGTAACAAGATCAACCTATTCCTTCTATCTCTTCTTTTCTTCTCTTCTTCCACATAAGACCAATCGATTAGATGTGACGGAGAAATTGTGGCACTTGCATGATAAGTGGCCAATGAAGTAGTTCTAAATCTCATAGTTTCAGGATCTTCATATGGGCTTCATATATGATTGGATCTGAGAAGCAGATCTAAGGCACTCTATGACTCCATGGTGATGGGGATCATATTTTATTCTTCCTCTTTTATGTATTGAGTATGTGGGAATGATGTCCATGTCAGCATCATGGATGCCTCATGAGCATGAGAACTTGTGAAGATGTATACATTCCTGAACACATTCCAATCTCTTGTTGCCGTCATCGAAAAGGGACTTTGGCCTTACAACTTGTAAAGGTGAGACATCATTACAATGAGGAGAATAAAATAATGAAGCTTTGGAGCATGACCCGGAGATGTAGCCCACATCGGGCGAACTCCGTTATCGAGGGAAGTGTCATATCCATTATGTGTATTGTTTTCTTATGTTTCTTTTCCATGAAATTTCCGCACATAGAATATTAAATATAAGCATTACATATAACACATAAGGAAACTAAAGGGGTTTTCATTCACTTCGAATTCAAGATTATAAGACTTCAACTTTACCTTTAATTTCAAATTGCTCAAGTAAAATGATCTATAGTTGACCCTTTGAAGGAGTGACATAATCAACCAATTATTAGAAACTAATCACCTCGGGTTCAGATCAATATATAACTCCTATTCGGTCTGCTGGCATGGAAAATCCACAATAGACACATGTTCGTTCCATGTGGAGGACTCCATCAAGATGTGATATTTATGAACATTTTAAACCATCCAGTCAGACTATTGATCATCCCATTGAACAAGTAATTGATCCTACTTCTACGTCAACACAAATCCAACTTAATGCTGGAGTTGTAACACCTAATCATGCATAAGGTACTTCGACCATTACTCCCACCACTACACCTTTTCACACTACAACTCCCTATGTTCCACAGAATCCTATTGGAACACCTTTACATCAAAGAATGCATACCCTTGCCATACACACACAATAAACTGCGGGACAAGTCCCGACCGGGGGGCAACCTTTATCTAGTGGGCCTTTCCCTCTTGGGGGACAACCACCCTTGCATATACCTGCAGGGGGGAAACCCCCTTTTATTGGTCAAACCAGATTTGTCACACAACCTATGGTAGGGGGAAGACCCCCTTTTGTTTGTTACACATTATTTTGGTCACTCTGATGTGACCCCATAGGCATGTGTTCAGGCTTCCAAAAACATATTTCACATGAGGAAAATGGTTGAGTTATTACCCTACAAGGCACATTTTTAGAAAGATGTCGTAGGCTGACAGTGGCACACAGTGAGAAAATCCTTGATTTCTGCATGCTGCTCTATGCCCGACCTGCGGGATTTCCGCATGCTGCTATATAGGCAGGGTGCGATGATGCTTGAAGATAAGAAAAGGAAGAATTTTCACGAATCTTCTATAAGGATAATCTTCTAGAATGTGAGGTGGCGTCTGTATGGTTGTGATCTTAGTGGATTTTCTGATTTGGTGGGATCATCCTCATCCTAGTAACTACTTCATCTTCTCCTGTATAATAATGGATTTCTCATGGAAAAGGTTAAACAAGGTCAAGAAATATTGAGCAAAGAATAGGCTGAAGACTGTGTAAAAAATCCTGATACAATTGATGCTTGAGACCTCCATTTGTCCATCAAGCCTTGTGGATTATCATCATGCAAATTCAGAGCAAGTGTATGTGTGTGTTGGAAAAAAGGGCCACCGAAGGGGAACTTGCGACATCAAGGCAATCTGGTTGTATCTTCCACTTTTACTTAATATGATATAGTGGCATGTCTCTTTCCCATAAGATCATTAGAATTTTATTACATGACTCCTTGATCACATGTCTAGGTCTCCATTGAATCTACAATTATTGCTTTCACTTTGGTTGGTTTGTGTCATTACAGATCTGATTTCACAAGAGCACCGGAGTGAAGCAATGACAACATATATATAAGGAAGTGATATATAAAGGTATGTCATACAATCCTTCTTTGGTGATAAATTCAATAGTAGCAACCTAGGGAAAGTGTCATGTCCTGTCTTGTTTTGTTCTAGATCCAGGTAGATATAGGGAGATTAGTTTATGTCTGCATTCACCAATTTATCCAATAACATTGTCAAAAACCATTCACAACGCTAGGGAGTACCTTAAGGAGGCACGTTTAATCAACCTTAACAAGGGGGGAAATAATACCATAACCCACAAGGAGGAGTACCAAATCTTGTTCCTTCTAGATTATATTTTGGACAACCTTATCCAGGTGTCCAAAATCCCACCTGGGGTCCTCAAGGACGACAAAATTATCCTCCCCAAGGGTTGAATGTTTACCCTCCACATGGAAAAAATGTTTACCCTCCTCAAGGAAAAACTATTTTCCCCCCTCAACCTAATCAACCGACTTATAATCCTCAAAATCAACTAGGTTTCCCTCCACTCATGAACGTTCCTCAACAACAATCGAATCCTTCCTATACTGGTCAACAAAAACCATATATGGGAGGGCCTACTGGATAAAATTATCCACCTCAACCAGTTTATGGTCCCACTAGTGTCCCTATGTCACATCAGTATCACCCTCAGGTTAACCGACAATTACCATTTCTCGCTACACTTGATCTACCAAATTTGTCTCGATTTACAAATGATCCCATATTACATTTTCCTTTCTGGCCGGTGATTCCTGCTAAATTACCTTCTGACATCCCAAAATTTGATGGTAAACCTAGGGAAGACCTGAACAACCATGTTATGACATTCCATATATGGTGTTAATCAAACTCACTGATGGATGATTCTATACGTTTGCATCTTTTCTAGTGCACACTCAAGGGTTCCGCAACAAAATGGTACATTGAAATTCAACGTGGTACTTTTCAAGGCTTAAACTCCCTAGCTATGGCATTTCTCACTCATTTTAAATTACCCATTCGTTACAACATGGGTACTTAACTATTAACCTCACTTCGTCAAACGAACTTCGTACATATCTCTGATCACATTCATGAGTGGAGACGACAGTGAAGGTTGATTAAAGCGACTATTCCCGACCAATTATTGGATTAATGGTTTACTAAATCTCTTTTACCCCCAATAGCTAGTGAAGTCACCATGGATAGTGTGGTCACTGAGGAAGATGCCATTTATCGCGCTTAGAATTTAGATTTGGTTTACTCCCAATCTGGTACATTGTATGAGTTGATACCAAATGATCCCCGTACTTCTATCGATCCATCCAAACCTTCTTCCAAGACACATGCAAATGGAGTCATCAATACTGTCAAACCCCAATCTTCATCACAATAGACCAGAATGACTAATCGTTATGTTTCTACACCCGTCACCAGTTTGACTTCACTCTCCTTTACCTCCCCCCCGAATCAAATCTCTGAGGTGAATGCAGTTCAATCTGCCTCTTCAAAAAAATATGGGGGAAAGAAGAAAATGAAAAATAAACCCAAAAAGAATAATAATAATAATGAAAATCCAAAAAGACAAACTCCACCACCTTCTCCTGAAAAGAAACCACAACGAAAAACCAAAATTCTCGTGTCTCATTTGTGGGGATGATCATTACACCTGAGGCTTTCCTCATTGCAACGAAGTTGAAAAACTTTTCAAAGGGAATTCCCAACCCTCTGTGTTAACACAACCTTTTCCTCAACAACAATCCATGGTTTCTTAAGCCCTTTCCCCTCCAGTAGGGCAATTCCAACCATCATCCTAGTGAGGAAGCCTCATCGAGTGCTCATATTTATATTTATATGTTCAATGGGATCGATTTAACCACTCTCACCACAATGTATGGCACACTGGCTAAACCTGATAAAGAGAAGGTCACTAATGGTATCCCACCAGATCCATCTCCCTCCACCATTATTCCTCCATCTGGGTCACTTCAGATTGAGAAACCCACTTTCGACTCTATTTTATGCCCTCCCAAGAGCACTATTCACAAATCAACTTTTAATCCTAGTTCACGTGCCACCCAAAACTCCAACATTGTTGAAGATTTGGCTCAAGCACCGTGTGCTATGTCTTCTCTTGAATTTCTACAACATTGTCCAAGTCAACGTAGAATGGTCTTGGCCTCCATCGACATAATTGATCTTGAGTTGTCAAATAATAGCACGTTTAACCTTGATAACTTCAAGTCACAAATTTCTCACCAACTTTCTTTTCAAATTGATGTAGTTGTTCATAACCAACACATTCACCGCACCATACTAGATGAGGGAGATTCAAATTGTGTCATGTCATTAGCATGTTGGAAAGGATTAAAATCACCTGCACTTAATCAATCCCCTACCATGTTAGTAGAATTTGATGGGTGAGGTTTTCATCCTCACGAAATCTTACAATCCTTAGTTGTTTAGTTGGGAGGAAAGACTATCTTTGTCGATGTAGAGGTAGTCGATGCTCCCCTTGATTACAACTTGCTATTAGGAAGAAGTTGGCTTTATTCCATGCCTGTCATCGCTTCATTGGTGTTTCGATGTGTACAATTCCCCTATCAGGGTAAAATTGTCACTATCAACCAGTTATATTACTACACCCCCGACGCTCGCACTCCCGTCACCAACAATATTAATTTCTTGGGAGATAGTAAGATCACTTATGAAAGTGTTGGTGTAGGTATTTTAAAAGATTATTCCCTTATGGGTACTTTCCCTACACCACTTCCTCCCACCACACAACACATTTCCACGATCAATATGATCTCAACTATGGCATATCAATCTTTCAAATCATCTTATCCTTGGGTTGTTCCTAGTCATTTGGAATTTGATGCACTAGGTGACGCTATGCCAATTAGTCCTGCTGAGGCTTCATATGATGCTATGCAATCTATCTCTCCCTCTTTGGACGACTGACATTTGTTGTCTTCCGAAACTTATTCATTGCCATCTTGGTTGGATTCCTTATCCTCTACTTTCGACGATATCTTATGGATTTTTCCATTGGACGAATCCATTATGGAAATGTTCAGTATCAATGAGGTACCTTGGGATGACAACCATCATCGATCATCTTTTCTCCTTAGTCTAGATGAAATTGAGGAAGATATACACTCTATATTCCCTCCCGATGTTGTTGATTCTCCCCAATATCCTATATTTACCCAAGATACTACTTTCGAGGGGAATTTAGGCAACATCTCTTTTACCATCACTATCGATATTTCGATAAAAAAATGGTACCATGGAAAATGTTTATCTCGGTGTTAATTTTTCACCCGAGGAAGTGGAATCTTACACCTCTTTATTTAAAGAAATATGTGATGTCTTTGCTTGGAGTTACTAGGAGATTCCAAGGATCGATCCATTGATCATTGTGAAAGAGATAAAAACTTGCCTAGGCATTAAAAATGTATGACAAAAGCTTCACTCAATTCATCCTAAGAAAAATACAGCCATAAAGGTAGAAGTTGAAAAACTATTGAAATCTGGCTTTATCTATCCTGTCCCCTTGACGGAATGGGTTTCTAACATCATTTTGATTGCTAAAAAACAAGGGACCATTCGTATCTGTGTCGATTATAGGGATATCAACAAGGATTTCCCAAAAGACAATTACCCTACACCCTTTATCGACCAAATCATTGATAATTGCATCGACAACATTATATTTTCCTTCATGAATGGATTTTCAGGATATAACCAAATTTTATTCTTCCAGCTGATCAACATAAGACAACCTTCATCTGCCCTTGGGGGAAATCCGCCTATCAGAAGATACCATTTGGCCTTAAAAATGTTGGTGCTACTTTCCAATGATCCATCTCATATGCCTTCCATGATATCAAACAGATTGTAGAACACTACCTCGATGATTTACCCACTCATTCGTCCACTCGACAAGACCATATTGGTCATTTACGAGCCATTTTTCTTCGATGTCGGTTTTACCATATCCATTTGAACCCTCACAAGTGTATTTTCATTGTTGAATTAGGTCGACGCCTTAGATTCATCGTCTCCAAAGACATGATTAGGGTGGATCCATTGAAAGTCAAATATATTCCTTCTTTACCTCCTCCCAAGAATCTAACCCAAATACAAAGTTTGCAAGGGAAAGCAAACTTTATTCACCGTTTCATATGCAATTACGTGGAACTCACTAAAGGATTTATGATATTGTTGCAGAAAGACACTCCTTTCATCTGGGATGTCATTGCTCAATGCTCTTTTGATGCTCTTAAACATGAATTAACTCACACACCTCTCTTGCATCCTCTGAAGTATGCCTAAGACTATATCCTTTATTTCACTGCCTCTACTTCCACTATTGAGATGGTTTTAGTTCAAGAGGACCCTAATGGTCATGACCATGTGATCTACTATTTGAGCAAGAGTCTATCTAGTCCCGAGCTCCGATATTCACATTTTGAAAAGTTCACTCTGGAATCCATCATTGTAGTCCATAGGTTTCTCCATTACATCCTGTTACACACTACCACGGTCATTGCAGAATTAAACCCCATGTACCATATCCTTACACATCAAGTCTTTGGGGGAAAATATTCCAAATTGATTGTTATTCTTCAAGAATTCGATCTTGAGTTTGCAAAATGAAAAGATAAAAAGTCATTGGTGTTTGTGGAACTCATTTGCGATCTTCCCCATGCTAATGAAGATACTGAGCCCAGTGATTCTATTCCTGACGAATCTACATTCCTCATTAGCACGTCAGACCCTTGGTATGGATATATTCTTCTCTATCTTCAAACTGAACGTTTCCAGCCCGATATCTCCCGTGAAGAATGTCGTTGTATTCACCACCATTCAAAATGATACCTTTTCATTGACAACACTTTGTATCGTCATGGTATTGATACTATCTTATGATGTTGTTTAACCCAGAATGAGGATGAATGAGGTTTGAATGACTGTCACCTTGGATCTTGTGGCAGTCACCTTTTTGGGATGGCTACAACCCATAAAATATTACATGCCGGTTATTTTTGACCCTCCATCTTCAAAGGTTGTTATGAGGCTATCAAACGATGCCCACGCTGTCAAGTTTTTCACAAAAATGCATGAACCCACTCTGCTCCACAACATCTCGTTATCTCCATTGACCCCTTTTTCAAATGGGGCATTTATTTTATGCAATGTAATCCTACCTCAGTTGGGGGGCACGATTATATCATCGTTTTCATTTATTATTTCACTAAATGGGTTGAGGCTATGCCTACATTTATTAACGATGATCTTACTGCAGCTCTCTTCATTTTTATCACATCATCGCTCGATTTGGTGTCCAACAAGCCATTGTCACTGATCATGACTCACATTTTCAAAACTATATGATGAGTGAGTTGCATTTTAAGTTGGGTTTTCACCATGAAAAATCATCCCCCTACTATCCTCAAGCAAACATACAAGTTGAATCTATCAACAAATTCCTTAATACCATGATCTAATGCATGGTGGGGGAAAAAAATTCTTCTTGGCACATGCAACTTTTCTCCTCCCTCTGGGATTACTGCACCTCAGTAAAAAATGTTGCTAGATTCACTCCATTCTAGTTGGTATATGGCATCGAAGCAGTGTTACCAATCGAGTTTGAAATTCCTTCGTTGAAACTCACCGTAGAATTCCTGCCTCATACATCTGCTAAAGAGGAATGATTCCTATTTTGAACTTAGTTGGATGAAACATGTCATGATGCTACTCTCATCAATGAGATGTATAAAAAAAAAATGAAGAGTCAATAAGCTAGACCTAGTCCTCATTTATGACCAGGCTCACGATAAGCTAGGGATATGAAAGTTAGAACCTTTATGACATGGACCTTATATCGTAAAACATGTATTACATAAAGGTTCCTATGAGCTAGTTGAATATGATAGAATATCTCTTGGTGAGCCCCAAAACAATATTTACCTCAAGAATTACTATGCATAGAACATCTGGCATTTATGGTTTGTACACTATTGTACTTTATTTTTTTGATTTGGTGTGTCTTTTCTCTTGCATGTATGAGTTTTGTTTTAGTCCTTATCCTCTATCTTGTGATTGCACGAGCAGATTAAATCTCCCTTTCCCATCTTTGTTGGGTTTGTAGATGGATCTAGTCAGCACACTCAGAACATTGCTTCTGCAACTTGGGTCAATTACCACTCAGAAGAATTGGTGAGTTCAGGAGGCATTTTTCCTAGAATTGACAACCAATAACATGGCATAATATCATGTTGTCATTGGAGTTTTAACTGAGGCTTCCTCTCTAGGTATATCACATATGGTCATCAACCTATATTCTCACCTCGTGGTTTGTTAACTTAATCGAGTTTACGTCGTTCAGAACCCTGTCCTATTGCATGTTCACCTAAGAGTTCGTCGTCTTGAAAGAATGTTTGAATTTACACAATACAGACACATACCAAGAGAATTCAACACATTATCGAATTCACTTGCAAATTATATTTTGGATCAGTATCTCGCGCATAGATAAAAAACGAAAATGAATCACATGTACATTAAAAACATCATACAAGATAAATTGAAACATCATTGACACCACAAAAACTCATATATATATATATATATATATATATATATATATATATATATATATATATATAATGCGTGATAGAATTTTTTTTTTACATCAAAAAGTACATAATAGGGAAGAATATGGGCCCTCATGCCCATGATATAATCATGAAAAGACTACAAAATACATGGAGGATCCTAGTCCTCCTGCACCATGTTGTGCTATGAAAAGCACACCACTACATGGGCCACTCATCGGAGCAAGTGGTTCAAAATCTTAGGAACCCCTATTGTATGCCTCTACAGATGAAGATGTATGTCTCATATCCTGAGAGGAGGGACACACATAGTCAGACCCCTGAGGTTCCTCTTGACCTCCCAGAGTCCCCCCACTAACACCTCATTCTCCACAACTATCTTCACATATCCACAACACCCTAGGGCCAACATATCTTCCGGATATGTTGTGCCTCTGTCTGAATGATGAAACAAAATATCTATTAAAGATCCCTCTTTGTACACATAAAAATAATATAAAATATAAAATATAAAATACATGACAAGGTTTGGTTTCATACCTGACACATCCCAGTCAATTCCCTCTGGGAGCACTAAGTCCACACTACCTTGGAAATCCACTCCAACGTATGGAAATTCCTCAATAACAATCAACTCCCTTCTACACATAGCGAAGAAGTCAGCCATGAACTTGAACTATGAGGTGTCATTCCCCAATCTTGGGGATAAACTAGTCCATATTTCCATACGTGGTTCGGTCACCGGTCGTGATATTAATGCAATTTGTGGTTGCATCTGGAGTATTCACTCCAAAAAGAATGAAACCAAGAAATATCCATAGCCAAAATGTTTCTTCCTCCCTATCCTTCACTTCATGATATATTCCTTCATGTTCCGAAGGAACCCCACACTCCAGTTAAATAATATAGGCTCCACACATTCTAGAGCATAAGACATTTGAGATTTTGAAGCCAAGTGAGCACTCGTACTACCTGCCAAGTTGGTAATGGAAAATATAATCGATCTCAGTGCCAAATCCCTCACATCCTTGATCACGATTTGTCCCCAGACTATTCAATATCCTAGAATATAGTGGTCAGCCACATATACCTCGATAAGCTGAGGAGTTTCCCGATGCCAAGAAAAAAGTATAGGATCCCCTCTTCTTAACAGGATGATCAAAAAGTACAAATCATCGAGCTTAATTTTGAGCAATTATGGTCCAATATGGAATGCTTGTTCGATATCATCCCACAGTCCAATCAGGTACTCAAGTAACAAAACCTCTTTGTTCATTTTTTGTAGTTTGAAATACTTAAGGAGGTCATAGTTCCTCAAAGAAACCATTTCTTGAGGGTTTTGTAATGAAGTGATATCGTTGAACTCATTTTCTCATTCCCTCCATTCAATCATGGCTATGATCTGTGAAAACTGCAAAAACAACCATTTAAAATCCTTTAGTCAACCTCTTATAGCAAAACATTGGGTATTTTTAGCCTAAAAAGAAACATTTTTTTTGGTTCTGCGTCAGCACTCCCCTAAGCTTATTCACAGAGCGCTAGCGCTCCCTAGGTACATGCACCAAGGCACCAAAAAATCGATCGATTCTCCCCTCATCCCTTTGAGGGAGCGTCGATCCAGTTCAACACCTAGGGATTCCTAAGGAGCCCAGAACACCCTAAAAAACTAGATAAAATACAATTTTAAACCATAATAAATGTTTGAAATGGTAAGGTGACCAACCTGGTCTAGAAAAAATTGAAAACGTTTGATCACAGCTCCCGTGCTCGCATCTTGAAAATCACCCTCCAAAGGTTGAAAATTCCAAATCTAGAAGAAATTGGTGAACATGAAATGGTAAATGAAATTTAAAACCCTATTTCACTATTATAGGGTTTATTTTTTGCTAATATAAAGTTTCTTTTGGGTTTTTAAATATTTTTAAGGAGTCACTAATACCCTGGATGCAAAATTGTGTATATTTGTAGTCCTGGAAGCAATATCTTTTTCGACAAACCTTGTAACACTGACAAGCACAGTCTTTTTTCTCTCTCATGGTAGAAAAAACATGAGAATGTAACCGAGTAGACTTTTATCTCTTTTTCAAACTCACCCCTAGAGTCTCCTTTAAGCTCTTTTCAGACTCTCTAAACATGAAAATATTTTCAAGTGATCTTGCTTCCTTTCACACTCGTTAAAAGGTTTGAAAGGGAGTCTTTCAAGTGGTATTTTATCTCTTTTTCATCCTTGAGAAGCTAAATTTATGAAAGAGGACAAACCTAGAGTCATCTTTAAGTTCTTTTCAAACTCTCTAAACATGCAAAACCATAGATTTTTCCTTCTATAGACTCGTTAAAATTACAGATTGAAGGGCCCATATGGGACTAAACCCTTACTTCTTCCAGTTATTTAAACAAAGGAAGAGGAACTTACTGAAGGTGAGTTATATTGAGCATGTGTTATCCTCCTCGAGCTCGTAAAATAAAAAAAGAGGTACTCATCTATATTGATGGGGGGGAAATTGAAGGAAGCAAGCCAAGCTATCTTTTAGAATTATCACAAGTCACTCTTGCAGTCACCCTTGAACACAATAAATTTTTTCTACCTACATCTTGAACAATTGGATAACCCGTTGAACCTCTGCATTGAACAAATCCTCTGAGTTTTTCACCCCTTTGGGTCACTCGACGAATGTCACAGTATGCATCGCATTATGTTTTGTTCCATGTTATGTTTATGCTACCGAGTCATGTTGTGCCTCAGTTTTCAAGGGAAATATCTGCCTCAAGAGTCAACCATCAAAAAATTTCCAGTTTCAATACGTGTGTCAGTCCATAATCATTTGATTCACCATCTTACATATCTATGCTAGTTTCATGTCGATGATGGGGGATACATCAAGGCCCTCCTTCGATGAGTCTTTTCCTATCAACTTCAACACATCATCTGAGAATTTTACTTGGAAACCAATTAGTACCTTGGGACCTGCATGCCTCAATGGAAGGCCTCCTCGCCTCCAATAGTGGGTGTACATCATTGACCTCTAATCGGATGACTATACGAATGTTCGAATTCAACTCATTTATTCACATTCGTTGGTTTGTACTAGGGTACCTTGGGAGTCATTGAAATCACTGGTTTTTTCCATCACACTTGTTAATAGTTTCCATCATTGACCATTAATCAAGTGGTTTCTACCATGTTTGACATCAAAACACTTATTCACATGGATATATTCTTACTACATCGTGATTAGGATGAAGACCCTAGGTTGGGCTTTCACTTTGTTATCTACTTTCCCAGGATGTAAAGGAAAGCTTTGAGCATACTGATATAATGTCACATAGATACACTTTGTATTGGTCTGTGGCTATGTCTTATCATCTCGTATATCCACTGTGTATTTATCGTGGCTACGATTAGTTCATGTCATGGAGGTATAGATCCACATTGTATCTTTGGTGCCTATACCCTTAATTCAGTATCATTATGGATTCATAGTGTATTTATTGGCGGCCATACCTTAATTCCTTTGTCACTCAAGCATAGGTGTGCCTGCCTTGGGTTTGAAACATATGATAACATTTGTTTGATGGTTTTTTGCAACTTCTACCAGGTTCTTTGACTCCATACCCTTTCTTCGAAAATCTACAAAGCGCTTTAGTCATCAGCTTCCTTTTTCTGACTTTTCACTTTGGGGGACAATATGTTACACGTCAAAATTCCTCACTTCGATAATGTCCCATTATCATTATCGTAAGTGTTGCAAGTGTCGCACTTTTGTTGCAAGTGTCACAAATATTGTATTTTCATCTTGCATGTTTCTCATTGCAGACGACACCATAAGAACACTTGATACACCCTCTAAGACATGTTAGAAAAGGAAAAAACATCATTTGGAAAGATTATATATTATTTTTCATTGGGAAATTATCATCTTAAACAGAATTTTGGAGATCAGTGCTCCCCTGCTCACTTGCAGGGAGTGCTAGTGCTCGTTGTACACTTAGCATGGAGCGTTATAGCGCTCTTTTGCCATCTTTCAGGGAGCATCGATTGGTTGAGAGATTCTAGGGGAGAAACCCCCCTTATCTCTAAATACAACTAAAAAGGATCCAATTTGGTTTGGCTCGAATACAAGCTTGAGGTTGTATCTAAGGGAAATACCACAACTGATGGATTCATATCCTCAACTTATTCCAAAAATAACTAAGGTGGTTGAGCCTCCCAAATCCTATAAAAGGAGGCATTCTCATGGTGAAAAGGATAATATCAGTGAAAAGTATTGTCATTCTGATCATGTATCTTTCGAGAAAGGGATTGGAAAAGGAGGACTTGGTGAGGTTGTTGCATATGCATCTATAGATTGTAAGTACCTTGTTATGTTCTCATTAATATATGTTTTTCTTGTTTCCTTCAAATTTTTGTATTATTGCATGGGCTTGTCTCTTCTTGATAAATCTAGTTTAAACTAATCTTGGTCGAATATGAAGCATGAATTTTCTTTTTTGTCTATTGAATTGCATAAATCATTAAAGTGACTAAAGATCAAGTTTAGCCTAGATCGAGCAAGGACAAGCTTCAGAAAAACGTACATCCTCTTTTGCTTTTGACTAGTTTAGTTGCATTTAAAGGAATGTCAGTGTCCAATGTTAGCATTTTTCTATCTTGGTCATAGGGGTCTAGGATCTAAGAGGTCATTCATCTATCCATAGGGAAATTTTCCTTTTCATACAACAATGAGGACTGTTAGAAAGCATTGGACACTCTAAAGGACAATATGGGGACAACACCTATATTAGTATTTCAATATTGGTAAAATACATTTCATGTGCACGTAGATGCATCATCCATAGCTCCTGGAGAAATTATGGCACAACTTGGAGCAGGATAATTAGACCATCCTATAGCCTTTGCAAGTATAAATTTGTCAGAATCATAGTAGAATTACAACACCACAAAAAGAGAAGGCCTAGCCATGATATATGCACTTCAGAAATTCAGGCACTAATTACTGGGTAAAGACTTTAAAATGTTCACAGACCATTATGCCCTCAAATATTTAGTCAACAATCCAGAGTTGGTGGGGAGGATTTGTAGATGTATATTATTATTCCAATAATTTGATTTCAAAGTCATAGTCAAACCATGGAATTTGAATGCAAGACCTAATCACCTGTCAAGGGTAACCAATGGAGAAGAAACCAATAATTTGGAAGGCAAATTCCCTGATGCACAATTATTTTTAGTACATATAGCTGATGAATACTTAAGTATAGGGGTTGCACCCCAAGACTTTAGCACCACGCAGGATAAAAAACTGGTAGTTAGAGATGCAGACTATCAAATCATTGCAGGTCATTTATACAAGATGGTCACAGATAGATTTTTGAAAAGGTGTATATTGGAACATGAATGACCCATAATTTTGGTAGAAGCTCATGAAGGTATAATTGGAGGACACTATGTAGGAAAATATACCTCACATAAGGTATTATGTGTAGGATTATGGTGGCCAACAATACATAAAGATGCCAATAAATATTTTCATAACTGTGATGTCTATCAGAGGGTTGTCAAACCCAACAGAAGGGATGAGATGCCCCTAAGACCACAAGTGACTCTCCATGTATTTGAAAAATTGGAAATAGACTTTTTTGGACCCATTAATACACCAAGAAAAAGGTCAGGAGATAGATATATCATTCCTGTGACTGAATACTTAAAAACATGGGCATAAGAAATACCAGTCAAAGACTGTAGCATAGAGACAACAACAAACTTATTATTTGAGAATGTGATTACCAGATTTGGATGTCTCAGGACTCTGATGAGTGACCAAGGAACTCATTTTATTAATAATACCATCAAGTATATGGCTAAGGAGTTTGAATTCTACCACTATAAGAGTACATCATATCATCCTCAGGAAAATGGAACAGTAGAAGATTTTAATAAGATTTTGGAAAATGCATTGACTAAGATCTGCAATGTGAACATGGATGATTGGGAATTGGAAATACTAGAAGTATTATGGGCATACAGGACCACATGTAAGAAGTTGACATGACATACACCTTTCAAATTTTTGTATGGACATGAAGCAATGGTGCCATTAGAATTTTGGGTACCCAGTTTGCGCATAGCAGCAATTACCAACATGAAAGAAAGAGGCATAGTACATTAGAGGCTAAGTCAACTAATTGAAATGGAAGAGGAAAGGATCCTAACAAGATTTCACCAGGAGGTGCAAAAAGCAAGGGACAAAGCCTGGCATGACAAACATATTAAAAAGAAAAGATTTAAGGAGGATGACCTAGTTCTTCTCTATGACAATAATTTTTTGCATCACCCTAGTAAGTTTAGAATGCATTGGATAGGGCCATATGAAGTAAATACTATCATAGATGGTGGATCTATGTAGCTAAAGGACTTGGAAGGAAAAAAACTGAAAGGCATGATCAATTGTAGTCGACTGAAGTTGTACATGAACAATCGACCTACTAACTCCTAAAATTACAACGTAGTAAGAAAGTCATGTATATAGTGTACTATAGTAGATATTAGGAAAGAAAATTCATAAAAAGGAATACAAAAGTAGAAAAAGAAGAAAAAGGAAGTCAAAAGTAGAAAAATAAGGAAAATACAAAATACTGGGATAGAAAGTGGAATCAACACAACAAAAATAAAAAGTGACCATGTGCATCATATGGATGATAGGAAGAAAACACACCACACTAAGGGAAACGTCACAACAAAGGCATGGTGCACCAAAATGTTATAGCGCACCAGAAAATAGGCTAACAGTCGAAAAATAAAAAAGTAGTCATCGAGGTAAAACAATGTGACTTGAGCATTTATGAAACTTAATGAAGCGTGCTCGAAAAAATTTAACGCATTTATGACCATCAAAGAAGCATCTCCGAGAAGCTTCAGGGAAATTATGACACCCTGTATATAACTAAAACATGGGCTAAACAATACGTATTGGGAATTTACATACCTGCAAAGCTATGGAGTACAAAGACATGTGGTGAATAGGTGAGTTTAGAGATCGTAGCAACTGAAGTTCAACCAGAGAAGGAATAATTACCCAAGATGGCACCTCCAAAGGTTGGTGAATTTAATAAAGCAACACAGAAAACACGTAGTAGCCATAGGTCAACGCAGGAAACCGTACAAGAATTACAAGCGTTTACATAGACAGAGGGAATCACCAATGTCAATGCAATTCCTTCTCCATAGACCGAACCAGTGAGTGCAACACTGGTAGAGGAAGAGGTCCAGGCCCCGACAATGGTCGGGATGGACATAAAATCACATAATGGTGCATGGGGCCATGACCCATTAGCAACAGGAAACCCACAACAACCTTCAAGGGTCGAAGCGACCCACAAAAAAAATAGCATTGATAGTGAAAGGACATAATTTGATGGGCCAAGGTCACAACCTATGCTGGGGTATGCATAGTAGGAGTAAGTGCAACTCGAAGATATCACAGGGTAGCCAAAGTCGAGATGGGAAGAAAGAGAACTAGAGGATGGGACATCTGGCGTGCCAACACAAAGGAAGGGGAAACAACCCATCTAGCGGTCCCCATGCAAGCATCCATGTTGGCCCTCGACCAAGTTTTGAGAAAACCTTCGTGAGGTTTGGAACACCTTTTGGACTTCAATGCGAGGATCGAAGATGGAGTGCCATGGTGAAGCTGAGATCGCGGATCTCACTTGTTTTGCGAGCTATGTGGACCCAACAAGGGGATCATTAGGGTTTTTATAATGGGTTATGGGATGTTGGCCCATGAGTTTACCCATGTTCAGGAATTTTTGTAAGTAAATATAAAAGTATAAATATATAAGAATGTATGGTAGAAGTAGCGGAAGGAGAAGATAGCTTGCAAGGCTAAGTGCAAGTAGTTTTGGGTTGCTTTGTGCAACAGATTGTGTATGTAAGGTGTTGGCATAGGGGAAGACCCAGATTTCAACTCCAAGAGTGCACCAACAAGCCCTAACTATTGGCCCTTTTGGCTACACCTGTTAAGCAGATGAAGCCTCACCTGAAGAATCTATCGGGTGTTTGCAGGACAAAGATGTCTACAACCAAGGGAAATTTCAAGTGGATCTAATACTAGAACAATTCATCATACATATATTACTTATCAACTTAGATCTACTTCACACAACTATAGATCTGGTCTAAAACAACAATTCAATAACAATATATCGATGACAAAGAACAAAGCAACAATCATACTCGACAAAATATATACGTGGTTCACCCTCTCTCTAGGGCTATGTCCACAGAACTATGCTTTATAATATATTAAGATGAAGCATACAGTTCTTATTTGTGCTCTTAGCCATCAAATCTTCTCTCTTCTTCTCTCGATCTCTTTCCTTCTTGCACACCCAACTAAAGATCTTACAATAACAGAAGGCTCTCACTCTTAGCACTTCTCTCTCTCTCAGTACTTATTACTCAATAACTATAACAATCACAATCACAATCCCAATAATTATCTTACCAACCCAACCCAGGTCCTCTTGACCTTTATTTATAATTTACAATATCTCACCGACATCCTTAGGCTGAAGCCTAAGTGTCAAAACCCTAGATGCCAAAACCCTAGGTGTCTAAAACCCTAGGTCAACTTGACCCATCTTTTTAGGGCTTTGCTAGCCTATCTTTCCTTCCTTCTCGCATGATGATCCAAAGCATCTAATGGTGGATTTTTTCTCTTGTTGATTTGTCCACGGTCCTTCTTCCTTTTTGACCTATCATCCTCGATCTCCTCGTCCAACGGCTTGCTTTCTCAGACTTTGCTCTATATTTGTTGTTCTTTTGCTCACTTTGACCCAATAACAGTCACTATGTCTTCTTTGAATTTCTCATTTTTCCTTTTCTTCCTTGATCTTTGCTTTCTTCCATAACCAAGGGCCAACAGGCCCCCAACACTCACTTGTGACATGTCCTGATGCACTTCATATCTGATTCTTTTGTTTTACTTCGACTTTAGACTGCACAGTGTAGCCCTTTCTTTCTTCTCTATGCCTCCTCTTCTTCCCCGTGCAGGCTATTTTTTTCTATGTCTGGTACCCAGATTCAATTGCACCTGAGACCTAGATGCTTTTTTTCATGCTTTTACTTAGAACTGCGAGGCAACTGGTTGTGATAGTACAACTTCAGCTGACTCCCATTCACTAATCCTTCCTTCCATTCTTTGTTCAAACTTTTCAATTGTTCAACTCTTCCTTCTGTAACATAGGTGATCTCATATGGCCCAAGCCAACGCGTTCTTAACTTCCCAGGATGCTTCATGAATTTACTGTCATATACCAGTACTAGATCACCTTGCTTGAATTTATTCCTCTTGATGTGCCTGCCATGATAGCCCTTCTCTCTTTCTTTCTGTACTTGCTGGTGAAATCCTCCAATAAATATGTCTTCTTTGAGTTCGAGCAACTGTGCAAGCCTCTATTGAACATCACCAATGTTGTCCATATATGTAAAGGCAACAATTCTTAGGCTTGGCACCAGGTATTCCATTAGGACAACGACTTCTAGACCATACACCAACTTGAAGGGGGTCTGCATTGTTAATTTCTTGCAAGTGGTTCTAAAAGTCCAAAGTACTGCTGGTACTCTTAAATCCTAGTCATCCTTGTTCACACTACAAATTTTCATCAGCGTTGTCTCCAAGATCTTGTTGAATGCTTCCATTTTTCCATTTGCTTGTGGATGATAAGGCGTTCTCTTCTGATGGTGGACTACAAATTCCTTAGTCAAGGCTTCAACTATTTTATTTATGAAATGGGTGCCTTGATCACTCATAAGGATTTTTGGGCATCCAAACATGGTTATGATGTCCTCGAATATGAAGTGAGCAGATGTAGTTGCACTATAGTCCTTTAACTTCTCTATCTTCGACCCATTTGATCAAGTATTCTATCGCAGTGATGATGTACCTTGCTCCTATGCGCTTTCCTGGTGGGTTTATGGGTCCCACAAAGTCAATGGCCCATTTCTCCAATGCTTGTAGGGTCAGCTGTGGTGCTAATGGAATTTCATATCTTCTAGATGATTTTCCAACTCTTTGGCATACATCGCAAGCCTTGTAATAGTCTTTATCATCTTTTTGTAAGGTAGGACACCAAAGGGTAGCTCTCAGAACCTTCTGCATAGTTTCTTTCCCTGTGTAATGTCCTCCTGTGATGCCCTCATGATCATATGCAATGATCAATGGTTGGTCTGACTCCATAACACATATTCTTAGTATCTCATCAGTTCCCATCTTGTATAGTTGTCTAGCAATAAGTGAAAAGTATGGAGTGTTCACTACTAGTTGTTTCTTCTGAGGGATTGTATACTCACTAGGTGCCATTCCTGTTGACAAGATCTGGACTATTTCTGCAAAGTGGTGATCGATCTTTCTAATTTCTACCAGTTGTGCATTCTACAATGCATCCTCCAAATTGGTCGGCTCTTCTCCATGTTCCAACCTTGACAAGTGGTCAGGACCCTTGTTCATTCTTCCTGGCTTGACTATTATCTCAAAATCATATTCCTGAAAGAGAAGAATCCATCTGTAGATTCTTCCCCCCAACACTAGTTTGTTGACTAGGTATTTGAGCATAAAGTGATTAGTAAACATTTTAAAGTTCCCTCCCAACAAGTAGTGGAGAAATGTTTGCAGTGCATACACCATGGCTAACCCTTCTCGCTCAGTAGTGGTGTAGTTGACCTATGTTGTTGATAGCTTCCTGCTAGCAAAAGCTAACGGGTGGTTGATGTCTCCTATTCCTGGTTGTGTTAACACAAATCCCAATGTAATAGAAGATGCATTGACATGTACATGAAACTCCTTGGTCCAATCTGGGAAAACTAAAATGGGCGCAGTGACCATATTTTGTTTCAGTGTGTCGAAGCTCTGTTGGCATTCTTTTGTCCAGCTAAACTGTCAGTCTTTCTTCAGAAGCTTCTCCATGGGTGTTGTAATATGGGCATATCCCTTAATGAAAATCCTATAATATCTAGTATGTCTCAGCACAGTGCACAGCTGTTTGACTGAAGTAGGAGGTGGCAGATCAACTATAATGGAAATTTTAGAGGGATCTAATAGCAATCCCTGCTTCCATACAATATGACCTAACAACACTCCAAATGGTGAGAAGAAGATGCATTTATTCAGATTCAATGCAATTTGACACTGCCTGCATTTATCCAACATTAGCCTTAGACATTCGATATGATTTTTCAATAAACTAAAAACAGTCCAATCATCAAAATAGTCTTCTAGAAATTTATGCAGAAACTCCTTGAATGCTTCAACCACCACCCTGGAAAAGATGGTTGGGGCATTATTAAATCCAAATGGCATCACTGTATACTGGTAGGACCCTCATTCTATTGCAAAGGTGGTCTTGTGGCGATCTTCCTTGGAAATATGAATCTGATGGTATCCTGAAAATCCATCTATAAAAGAATATACTTTCTAGCCTCCCACATTATCTAACACTTCGTCAGTGAATGGTGTAGGGAAGGGTTCATGCAAAAAGGCATCATTCATCTTCCTGAGATCTACACAGATCCTGATCTCTCCTATCTTTTTTTCCTGTACCACCATAGGGATGATGCACTCTGATTCTTCGACAGGTTCTATAATCCTTGCTTCTAGCATTCAGTCGAGCTCAATCTTCACTTTCTCCTTATATTTAGGGTTTAATATATAGGGTCTCTGTTTGACTGGTTTTTCATATGGTTTCAATGGGATCCTCATCTCTCCCATAGGCCCTTTGATTCCCTTCATATCAGTGAACTTGGTTGAAAACAAGTCCTGATACTCGTGCAGTAGTTATGTGATCTTGTCAATAATAGCAACATCCCAATAATCTTTGGCATTTGCAAGATTCGGTGTCTCCTCGGTTCCAATATTGAATTTTTTAATCTAGATGGGTTGTCCAATGAATGGTAGCTCAATTCCAAGTCCTTCTACATCTCTCTGGCCTTCTGTTTTTGCGATGTTCACCTTCCTCGGATCATTGTCTTCATCAGCATTGATGTTGTAACAACCTTGTAGTTTCTGGAGAGGCATAGTCCATTCATCCTCTTCTTGTTCCAAAATAAGGCTAGATGCCTCCTCGAATACTTTCTGTCTCACAATCTATAATGCTTGATCTACCGAAGGATATTAACTTTCAAATAAGAAGGTGGTTATAAAATTGTGATTCATACCTTTCCAATTTGTAGTGATGAGGTGCAACTCTGCTTGAAGGTACCAGTTGATGGGTGTCGTGTTCAGTGTGTTAATGAATTTGTTTACCCACTGTTCTTGAGGAATGTTTCTCCAGGCTTCCTTGTAGCTTCGCACATGTTCCTTTGGGTAGCTGTGACCTATGTACCGAACTTCGCAACCTTCTACTTGTGTTGAGAACCATGCTGTCATCAAGGTACAACATTGTGTCTAGTATGTAATATTTATTTTGTGTGTCCCCCACCATCTTGCTGGGGTTTCTTTCAGGGCCTCATCCATTTCGAACAATCTTTGTTGCATTGGTACACTTTCTTCAAAGTCCGACAAGAAGATTTCTAAAGGATTCAGACCATCAAATGTGGGTAAGTTACGTATTGTTTTGCCGATCCAACGAACTTCTCTGGTTAATATAGCACATCTTCTTGTAGATACCTCATACATTTTATTCCGCCAGTTCTCTAGTTCTTCTTCTGAGTCTGATGAACATGCACTATCCCTTCGCCAGATTAGGTTTCCATCAGTCGTAGGATTAATGTAATCATATTGTCTGGCTTCTAGTTTGTATATGTTTTCCAGTTCATATGCACGATCTTCCTTTCTGATGGGTTCTGTGTATCATTGAACTTCATTTGGATCTAAAGGTGCAATGAACCTAAGTCCATCTCTTTCAAATTTCATTCGTCTTTTCTTTAAATCAACCAAAGTGGAATTATTGAAAGCCCAATCAATTCCTAACAGTGCAGAGTAAAGGTAATTGTGATCAACAATCTCAATTACCTCAAAATTTGCAAATGTTCTTACTTCATTGATGTCCACAAGGACATGTTCAAGTCTGCCAAAGGGGCTTACAGCCTACTGATTAGCCATCCTGAGCCTGATAGGGGAATATATCAGCTTAGGTTTTCCCATTAGTGCCCAAGTTTGCTTCATCATGACATTGACCTCCGACCCTAAGTCGAGGACCACATAGTCTATATCATACTCTCCTATTTGATAATTTAAGTGTAACTCCTTATTTTTCCTTCTCTTCTTAGTGATTTGGTGTACTAACCTATTCAGTAAGGGTTCTATCTTTCCTAGCTCATACTATCTGATTAAATTTTGTAACTCTTGTACACCACTTTCATCCTGAATCAACTTAATGCAAGTATATACAAATTCCATGAGCTTGCTTACCTCTTCTCCTTCTCTTGGTGAAGCAGACTGATCAAATGCCTGAGGCATTCCATATTCTCTTACTCTTGGTCATGTCTTTGATGAAGAACCTTGATCTTCTTTGAACTCTTTTCTTTCCTCTTTGAATATTTGTCTTTCTTTCTTTGCATCAAAAGTTTGGGTCTTCTCTGCAACTTTCCTGATTCTCGAGTCCTCTACAATCTTCCCTGGGGTTAGTCCATATTCTCCTGTAGCAGCACCTCCTCTGGTTATAAAAATGACTCTAGGGTCTTCTCCATGAGGTTCTAAATATATCAATTTCACTTGCGGGTTCTGTTGAGGTCCTCGTCTTTCCTGAAGCTTAGCCAACAACACAGGACAATCTTCTATAACATGTTCAAACGAGCTGTAGTAGCTGCAAGTAGTGTAAGGGTTATGATAGTCCCTTGTGAGGTGTCCTGGTTGTGCACAGTTGTAGCAGATTATCTATCCTCGGCCTCGACCCATAACTCCTCCTCCTTCTCATCCTTTGAATCCACCGCGAGGGTTGAATTTTCCTCTCCCAGGGGAGTTATACTACGTAGTGTTTCCTTCTTTTTGTACTTCGCTTTGAATTTTGTATATGTCTCTTGAACTTTCATGCATGAGGTCATATGCCCTACATTCCCTATCATCGTGCCCCATGGATTTATAGAACGTGCAATACAAATTTGTGGGTGTCTGAACATATTTTTGTATGTAATAACACTCACCAGGGCAATGTCTATTTCGAAATACTTAACACCAAGGCAAGGTGACTTGCTTCAAAGGGCTCAGAGCTCCCGAGGCCAAGTATTCATGAAATAGGGGGCATTGCTCCTTGTCATGGACTTTTGACTTGCATCTGACACACCAGATGTCTTCTCTTTTATATTTTCCCTTGTCTTTCTTCATATCTTCGACATGCAGAGACAAACTAGTTAGCCGACTCAAGATCTGACTCATACTTGAGCTGGATTCTCCCATAGGTGTTGATTCTAACTTCATGGCGATCTCCAGCACCTCATCCTGTGAAGAAATATTTTGTTTCACTAGAGGAACTCTGATGTGTGGTAAGAGGGCAACAATGAACCACTCTTTGTTCTTCTCATCTGGGATCTGAAAAGTCAATCGGCCTGTTAAGGCCTTGAATCTCTAGTCAAATTCCTAGACATGTTCGGTTATCTTCTACTTGATCTCTTTTATCTCTGTAATACATTGTGACTCTGAATTGGGTTTCTTGAACTCTGTAATCAACACATTCTTGATCTCATTTAGCAGCTTAGGCTATGCAAGTCCTTGGACAAGCTTCATGTACCAGCTTAGTGCACGATCTTAGAGGGTAGTACTAAACTGGGTTCTTTTAAGAGCTTCATTGGTGAAATTTTTAATATTCCATACGGATTCATACAAAAACCAGTGCTGATCAGGATCTTCAGATCCATCTCACCTAAAGATAGGGAGTCTCATCTCATCTACCATATATCTTCCTAGATTTCATGTCTGAGTATGTGGTGGAATACTAGTAATAGTACTTTGAATGTTTTAGTAACTCTGATTACTCTGATTTCTTAATGCTATTAAACCAACGAGAGTATTAATAGTACTTACTTCAATAGTTTGCGCAGTTCCTAAGGTTTCTAGATTTTCCCGATGAAGTTCTTCAACTTCCTCTTCCTCTGCCCTAGCAGGTTCTGAATGCTCTTCATCCGTTAGATATGCCTCTTCTCCACTGTAGAAACCCTCATCCCCATAGTTCTTATTGAACAGGTTCACAAGATGAAATTCTCTAAACACTTTCCCACTGCGCGTATGTCCAACCTATGTGTCACTTTCATTGTCTAAATTCTCAAACATTATCCTTTTTAAGTCCGATCGATCTACTGTATCTTCAAGATGTTCTTCTCATGCAATAACATATTGATTCTCAACTTTAGAAAATGTAAAAGTTTTCCTCTGGGTCCCTTGAAGAAATATCCCTAAGCTTGGCTATATGACTCTACTCTATCAACAACAAACTCAGTGATGTACCCTCCAATGGTGCTATCAAACCAACGATCTACTTCTCTTGACACAACATTGTCAACTCTCTTGACCTTCTTGATCAACGTCGACATCCAAACTACAGGAGGTCCAGATCTGAACTCAAACTGGGTATCTGCCAACCTAGCTAACCACTCATATAGCTCCTGATGGATTCCTCCAAAGAATATCTCATGTACATCAGTAAAAATATGTCTCTCCAACCAATCCTCTGTACTAAGATTAGGGTTCTTGTTTTGGGCTTCAGCGAAGTCCTTTTCCTGATCCTCTATCCACTTTTGAATCTCTGTCTTTTATGGAAACAACCTTGACATTCCCTCAAGGATATTCCTGTCTCGGCAATGGAACCATTTGTTGGCATAGGGGAAGACTCAGGGTTCAGCTCCAAGAGCGCACCAACAAGCCCTAACTACTGGCCCTTTCATCTACACCTGTGAAGCAGATGCATTCTCACCCGAAGCAACTATGGGGGGTTCTCAGGATAGAGATGTCTACAACCAAGGGAAATGTCAAGTGGATCTAATACTAGAATAGTACAACATGCATATATTACTTATCAACTTATATCTACTTCACACAACTATACATCTCTTCTAACACAACAATGCAATAATAGTATATCAATGACAAAGAACATAACAACAATCATACTCGACACAAGATATACGTGGTTCACCCTTTCTCTAGGGCTACGTCCACATAATTGTGCTTTATAATATATTAAGATGAAGAATACAGTTTTGATCTGTGCTCTTAGCCAACAAATCTTCTCTCTTCTTCTCTCGATCTCTTTGCTTCTTGCACACCCAGCTGCAGGACTTGATCTTCACACCCAGCTGAATATCTTACATTACGAGAAGGCTCTCACTCTTATCACTTCTCTCTATCATGGTACTTCTTACTCAATAACAATAAAAATCACAATCCCAACAATTATCTTACCAAACCAACCCAAGTCCTCTTGACCTTTATTTATACTTTACAATATCTCACCAACATCCTTAGGCTGAAGCCTAAGTGTCAAAACCCTAGATACCAAAACCCTAGGTGTCTAAAAGCCTAGGTCAACTTGAACCACGTTTTCAGGGCTTCGACAACCTGTCTTTCCTTCCTTCTCAGGCAGTGCTTGAAAACATCTAATGGTGGATTTTTTCTCTTGCTGAGTTGTTTATGGTCCTTCTTTCTTGCTGACCTGTCATCCTCAATATCCTCGTCCAATGATTTTCTTTCTCGTACTTCTTTCCATATTTTCTTCTCTTTTGCTCACTTCGACCGAGTAACAGTCACTGTGTCTTCTGCGAAGTTCTTGTTTTTCCTTTTCTTCCTTGATCTTTGCTTTCTTCCATAACCAAGGGCCAACATAAGGCTCTATGCTCATTAGAGAATTTGGCTTTGTGTTGTGACCTAGTTTTGGGAAGGAGGATTTGGTGCTCAGTGCACAGATATTCTGTCCTCTCTGAAGAGTGGCTCTGTGGATTAGTGCACAGGAGCGGATGAATGTAAAAGAATTGAAGAATAATAAATAAGACAAAGCAATTGGTGGGCGTATCCCCACACTGGGGTGAACCACGTATATTTGGTGTCTTTGTTGTGCTTTGTTCTATGTTGTGTTTGTCATTTATCTGCTTAGTGATTTTTTTATTATGTATGATGGATATATATGATGTTTCTTAGTGCTTTACTTATGATTTATGAATGAATGCTAGATCTAACTTACAACTATGTGCTAAATGGTTGAAGTAGTTAATATTACTGTTACTGCGCTGATCTATCTTAGGGTTTCATTATGCGATGCTAATGAAGCTAATGAGTTAATGAATATCATATTGTAGTGTTAATAGAGTACTCTAAGAAGTGTTTCTATCACATATATGTGTCCCAGCTTGGTTACAAATGCCTGTGTCCTGTAACCCCCCCTGCCTCTACCTTGGGTGAGACTTCATCTTCTTTGCATGTGTTGCTAAAAGGGTCAGTAGTTAGGGTTTTGTTGGTGCACTGTTGAAGCGTTGAACCCTGGGTTTGCCCCTGTGCCAACAAATGGTTCTATTGTTGGGACCTGAAATTGTGATTGTTGGGAACTGAAGAAAAGAGAAGCTCCATCCATAGATATGCTTCTGTAGTGCGCAATATTCTACTTGAATTGTGAAGCTCTGTGCTAAATATGATCTAAATAAAAGAGGTAGGATCTTAAAAGAGTTAAATCTATGTTCTTTGATAAGAGTAAGATAAGAGAAATGATTTGTTTTGAAAGCATGAATTTAAGTATGTTTAATAGATTGTGTCCTAGTCTGAAAGTTAGGGCGCAGTTGGAAGAAAGAGTTGATCTAAGTAAAGCTAATAGAAATGAAGAAAGATATGTTATTCCTATGCATAGAAAGAAATTTTGGACTAATAAGTGGATGCAGGAACCTAGAAAGAACTTTTGCAGATTGCAGGTCCAACACTGTGATCCTAGTGCGCAGTACAGGAGATGTTGGGGAACACTTAAAAGAAAGAGAGGATTGACACTATGTTATAACTACGGGAGACCAAGACATATTGCTAAGGAGTACCTTGGTAGAAGTCCTATTTGTCTTTGTTGTAAAATTGTTGGTCATGAGGTTGAGGATTGTCCAAAGATGATTGCTAAAATTGAAAGGATGAACATGAGATAAGAAAAATATCAAGAGACTAAGAGAATGTTAGAGAATCAGAAAGAGAAAGAATCATAGAAAGTTCAGACTCCATTAGTACAGTTGAAAGAAATGATGAAGGATCACAATGATGTCAGCGTACCAGAAATATTGAAAGTAAAACAACGCATAAGTTCAAGAATAGAATACTTCGACATAGACTGTGTCTTGGATGAAGAAACACAAGTGAATATTATGACAGGAGAAACTTGGGAAATTTTGGGAAAACCTACTCTGATACCTTCATTGGGAAGGATAGGCTTGTTTAAAGGAAATATGATAACCCTATGTGGAAGAGTTACTAAAGTACCTATTATTGTTGAAGGAACATCGACTGAAGAGGAATTTGAAGTCATTAAGTTTGTTGAGAACAACGCCACTTTCCCACTTTTGTTAGGAAAGATTTGGATTGAAAAGGATCAGATCAGAAGGAAATCAGAGGAAGAAGTTCTAGAAAAGAAAAAAAATAACTAAAGGACTTCATAGCCAGAAAAATAGGTCGACTAATAGAAGAACGAGAAGATAAGTCGAAGAAACAGAAGGAAAGAGAATTAGTTATCGAAGTTGAAAGAATGCAAGAAGGTTTGAAGGACATATCCATGCAAGAAAGATGTATTTCCACCTAGGAATTAGTAAGATAAGGGATGTTAACTTCAAAACCTATGAGAGAACATCAGCAGTGCTAAGTCATCATGTTAAGAGAAGATAAAAATAAGAATGGAAAAGGACTCTAGAAATAGTTAGAGGAACTCAGATCACGGGAACGAAGGAAAGGAAGCTAAATAGGAAGAAATTGAAGTTAGAAAAGCTACAGGAAGTTACAGAGAATAGATGGAAGACTTTGCAGGAGACATGTTTGCAGGATTTGAACCTCGCAAGAATAGCATAACCACACAGTATGGGACTTCACCCCGACGAAGCTATATGACCGTTGGAGGTACCCTGCCCATTGGAAAAATGCTCCGGAATGAATAGAAAATGAATTTATGATATTTTGGATGTTCAGACTGTGCCATTATAGACAAATTCACATTGATGGAAGCAGTTCGACCCGTTGGAGGAATCTGTTACGACGCTCGCTTATTTAACCCATTGGTCATTGCATTGGGACCACTTTTTTCCACCCGTGATTAAATGAGCTATCAGAGAATTGATTGTGTGTCGAACTATGATTTCAGAAGCTAGAAATCTCCATCCATTTGTCTACCCCACCTGTCCACTCACCTACCCTGACCTACCTGTTTAAAAGTGAGAATGTTAGGAGAAAGCACTAAGTTAGAGAAGTCTGTCGAGGAGATTCTTAACAAGTTTATGGCTGACATAAATATGTTTGAAGGTGTCCATGCATCGTCGACCAGGGGACTACAGGATTCCCCTTCGACTAGACAACATTCAGGCCATACCAACCCCATGGCTGAACAACGAAGTAAGCATCACAATGATATGGCTAATGCGGAGAATATACAGTCGATATTGCCAGACTATATCCCACTGTTGGCTAGTGCAGTTAACTGTGACAACATTCCATGATTCTATGAGTACACTTTTATCACCACATACATTTCGAAGGGAATACACGTAGTGGGGAGCCAATTGGGACAGATCATGTTGCTGAAGAACAATGACTTAAACCTTGGATATAGAAAGAACTATGCTATGCTAGAACACCACAGATACCTGATGAAGTCAACTAGGAAGAATCCTCACATTATCTCCCAGCCATGGATTAAGGAGCTGACACAGTCCACTGTGCTCAATGTGATGAAAATTCCCCATTTTGGCCACCACCAGGAGGTTAACGCTTGCGTTAAAATCCTCTTGTTGTGATATTGTGGATGATACCTGTGGCTCAACCAACATATTACTGTGGATTAGGCATTGATCCACTTGATTACAGGATTAAGCATGAAGGGACCTAACCCTTAGAAATTTTACCTAGGGAAGGCCTTCGACTACTCCCTAACACAACACATCAAGGAGGCATATGGCAAAGTCGAAAAGGGAAAGTGAGGCTACAAGGTAGCCTCTATCTAGGATGGCACAATGTGCCTCTCTTTCCAACTCACAGTTGGCAATCTCATGAGAAAGAACCACCCCACATAGGTAACCGGGTTCGTGGTGGACCTCGCAGGAAAGTGTGCGGAGGGCATGCAAATTAATTGGGTGAGTTATCTCATCAACGAACTTGAGAAAGACTGTCTTGAATCTTAGGATCAGGGATACGAGTTCCAATTCAGTTGACTTCTTGTTTTAATCACATTTGTCACTTGGAAAATTCTTGAAGGAGCCACTTTCCCAAAGAATGAACCTTAAGAGTCGTTAGCCACTAGGTTCTCTACATTGTGGTACACCAATGACATGTTGAAGCAATGGAATTCGAATGTTGTGCTCCATGCATATTATCAACAATTGAAGGTTTCTATTGATTCCTTTCCACACATGACACTACGCACCTTGCACCAATACCAACCTTTTGAGAAGTTTTGTGCAGATTGAAATTTTATATATATTACTATGCAAAGATGAGAGCAAGGAAGAGCTGCAATAATATTACAAGCTAATAGATGACAACATGGAGCAGATCATGAAGGAGTGGTCAGAGGAGTTCCTTGTATCGGTTGATGATGCATAACTCTCCGACCTCGAAATCATAGGAAGCCCCTTGGTCACCTAGGTCGAGCATGCTGGATAGTCCAGTGTGAAGAGGAAAAAGAAAAAAGAGGAAGTGTAGAATATAAAGATTGATGAGGAATACAGTGCCTCTAAAGTAAATGGATCCGGCTCTCTAGGAGGAGGAGAGGATGCAAATGGAAAAGGAGGAGGGGATGAAGGAGAAAATCAAGGTGACGGTGAAGCTACACAGCCGAACGATACCCCTATTATAACCCCACAAAAGAGAATGGTTTATCCAAAAAAACCTTCAGCAAAAAAAAAGACGCGCGTAGTAAGCCCTAAATGGATGCCACGGTCACAGAATATGACATCAGTCTAGTCAACAGAGCCATGGAGGATGATTTAGAGCATATATCATAGAGATGAGTGAAGCAGGAGGAGCTGTATGAAAGGGTCGAGAAGGAACTAAAGAAAGTACAACAAGATATTCATTCGGTATGTGCAGCACCCATTGCACCTTCCTCGTCACAGAATACAAAATTGGGGGATGCACCAACCCAATTAATAAGAATAGCAGATGCAACAGAGGATCGACTCCAGAAGGTCCAAGAAGAGAAGGAGAAGGATACAAAATCCTTGAAACAAGAGGAAGAGGAAGTCTTAGAAAAACTACACATAGCGCGGTACTGTGTAACCGCCTATGAAAATGAAAAAGACGAGTTTTAGGCGATGGTCCAGGAAGAGAATGTACAACTATAGAAAGAGAAGGAGAAGTTTCTCGCAGAACGAGCCACAGTCAAAGAGTTAGTAAATAAAGAATACCACTCTGTGCCAGGATTGGCACAGGAGGAATAAGAGTCGATCAAGGCTGAAGTGGTGAAGCTTGTTGAGACCATCCAACAAATTCAAGCATGGATAATAGAGTTGGAAATCCAAGTAGTACCAAGCACCCCACAAGAAGTGCATGATCAAAGGGAGGAAGCCACCAAGAACACAGTAATAAGGATAAGGGCCCTCTCCTCAGAGTGAAAAAAGTTAAGTGATAGAAGTGTGCAGACTTATGAATGCCTCACAGAAGATCCATATTTAAGGAAGTGGGAAGCATAGTTACAGGAGGTGCAGGAACAGGCATTCATCATGTAGGCGTTGATGAAGATCCTTACCACAGTCGAGAGAATGAAAAGATCATAGGAACAATGCATGGTGCAACAAAAGATAACTTCCATCCAGGGCAGAGCATTGGAAGTCACATAGAAGTTGCAATCTATGCAGGACGAAGCCTGCAAGGTGTTTGAAGAAATTGAAGGACAAGGATCTCAACTAGGCCAACTGGTTTTACCAGTAGAACATCACCTGGAAGGGCTTGTTATAGTGCAGACAATCTAGGAGCTCTCTGAGAAGGAGGCTCAGGCGAAGCAACAATTCAAGGCATATTAAGTGAAGCTCGAGGCCTTCGAAGCGACATTGCCTAGATCTGAGTGACTTGGGACGAGTCACAGGTGAGTGTTGGGGGCCTGTTGGCCCTCAACCAAGTTTTGAGGAAACATTGGTCAGGTTTGTACCACCTTTTGGACTTCAACACGAGGATCGAAGATGGAGAGCCATGGAGTAGCTGAGATTGCGGATCTCACTTGTTTTGTGGGCTATGTGGACCCAACAAGGGGCTCATTAGAGTTTTTGTAATGGGTTATGGGATGTCAGCCCATGGGTTTACCCATGTTTGGGCCTTTTTGTAAGGAAATATAAAAGTATAAATAGATAAGAATGTATGGTAGAAGTAGAGGAAGGGGAAGATAGCTTGCAAGGCTAAGTGCAGGTAGTTTTGGGTTGTTTTGTGCAAAATATTATGTATGTAAGGCTCTGTGCTCATTAGAGAAGTTGGCTTTGTGTTATGACCTAGTTTTGGGAAGGAGGATCTGGTGCTCAGTGCACAAATCTCCTGTCCTCTACAAATCTTGGCTTTGTGGCTTAGTGCACAAGAGTGGATGAATGTAAAAGAATTGAAGAATAATAAAGAAGATGAACTAGTTGGTGGACGTAGCCCCACACTGGGATGAACCACGTATATTTGATGTCTTTGGTGTGCTTTGAGCTATGTTGTGTTTGTCATTTATCTTCTTAGTTCTTTTGTTATTATGTACAATGGATATATCTAATGTTTCTTAGTGCTTTAATTGTTCTTTGTGAATGAATTCTAGATCTAACTCACAACTATGTGCTAAATGGTTGAAGTACTTAATCTTACTGTTATTGTGCCATTCTATCTCAGGGTTTCATTATGCGATGTTAATGAAGCTAATGAGATAATGAATATCATATTGTAGTGTTAATAGATTACTCTATGAAGTTTTTCTATCACATATATGTGTCCCAGCTTGGTTACAGATTCCTTCGTCCTATAACCCCCCTTACCTCTACCTCGGGTGAGACTTCGTCTGCTTCACAAGTATTGTTGAAAGGGCCAATAGTTAGGGTTTTTTTGGTGCATTGTTGAAGTGTTGAACCCTAGGTATGCCCCTGTGCCAACAATCCCGATTCCTTGATCATTTTTCTGTGCATTCCAGATGGGGTGCAGGCCACTCCAAGTTTACTGGGTTGTGTCGAAAGGTTATGGTATGAGGACCACGACGTGTCTAACACCTTCTAATTCCCATAATTTTCACAACAAGTGTATATGGAAAGGTTGGTAAATACAAGGATTCTTAATTTTTTTGATATTCCTCACTTCAAAAGGGGGAAAGATGTGAAAAACTATGTCAAGCAGTTACTGGTGGTCCTCCATGGAGGATTTTTTTGGCTAGACGAACTAGTCTCTAGGACCTCCATCAAATGGAAAGAATCCCACACAGTATATGGATGATAAAACCAAGTAAAATGCACTCATTGAAGAAATGAAGAAAACCTATGGGACAAAAAGGGGCTCATGTGGAATTATCATAAAACAAATCAATGACATAGCCACCCAGATGGAAAAAAAAATTGATGGCATGCAAACTCCTTTGAAAATTTTGCAAGGATGAGGTCCCCACATAAGTTATCACAATGAAAACACAATATGCAAATGGAACCATGCTTAGTTGGGCCTCATACTTATTTAATATGTTCCTAGTTGACTGCAAGGATGCAGAGGACTTGGGAACCGAGTTCCACTACTCTTGGCTCATTATACTGATAGTGATAATTGAATGGAAACAACCTACCTACTCATATTTCCGTGACATATTAGAACAATGTCATGCAGCATGGTACATATCATTGGGAAGCACTTCTAATTCCAAGTGGAGAAGTGGTAATGCCAACAATGTTTCTCGGTATCTCAGCGACATGCAAGAGAATATAGCCAATACCTGGATAATAGCTACTGAGTTGGTTGCACAGTACCACAGGGTAGCCAACTTGAAGGCTACATGACACAATATGTGTATCTAGGCGCACAGGGATCTAAACAAAGTATGGATACAACTACAATTTTGCATCAACGTAGAGGAAGTTGAATGGGAAATAAAATATTGGAATGATGATTGAAGATCCCAATCATTACCAAGGACATGGCCAAAGGGAAAGAAGGTTCATCCAAGACATTTGCAAATGGAAGTGTTGCAACTAATAAACCAACACAATAGACATATCCTAGTCCAAATACAATGCAACAGAAGAAGGGAAGTTCCCCAAAGAAGGATGGGCAGATAGGAAAGAAGGACAATTCCCCCTGTGCAAGAGGAACTAGGAAGGGGGGACACAACAAAACATGGAACCCCATCGAAAACTACTCCACAAGAGATAGGGCCACCCAAATGACTGATCATACATATTGGTGAGTCACACAAGAAGGCCAAGTCCCCCCCAAAAAGTCTAGAATACACAATCATTCAGGATGATGATGATCTAGTCGTAGAGAGGGTGTAGGATCGCATAATCGAAGAGTATGAGGAGGAAATTACCAAATATGAAGGATAAGGAATGATTTGGTTGACATTAAGTAGGTCCTAGAATGGATACAAGTATCACAACTACAAGAGAGGGGAGTAGAATCGATCCCCTGAGTGACAAAAGCAAGGGACAAAACCACGTAGAATGAAGATGACGCAATCCAAATCATAGCACAAGAAATTCCTATCTTCCAGATAACAACAGATATGTTGTAGTTCAAAAAGGCCATAACATAGACACCACTTAAATACCTGACATAGGTACAGTTGGTATTGGCTAAAATACCAACAAAGGAACTGTACAAACTACAATTCAATGTCACACAAGAAGTGCAATCATGCGCCAAACCAGATATGGAAAAATTGAAAGTCACCAGAGATGGCAAGGATGAACTAGAAATTGTGGTAGAGCAGGTCCATCGAGAGACACAAGAGGAGAAGCAACGTGTAGATAAATTGGAGCAGAAGCTGAAGGAAGTCATCAAAAAAATTCTAGACATCGCGTAGGCGGCCATGAGAAGTGTTGAAGAACATATTCAAATCATCGTGTAGATGATCAAAGATTATAAGAAATAGATCGAGGAACTCAAGGAAAAACTAACACCAACCACTCCTCCCAAACTTACAGTCGAAAGGGAAGAACAGGTATCCCTTCAAATAGAAATGAGGGAAAGAGAAGCCAAAAATGTCACCTAAACTTTTTAACAGGACTACGCAACTATGGACAGCGTTGGAGTAAGATGACAAGGTCCAACAACTATTCCAACAAGAGGAGAAAATAAACATTGCAATGCAGGAGGTGAAGCAATGAAAAAAGGCCATGAACATTACAAAATGATTGAAAGGCATGTAGTAGATGAAGACCTTGCAGACGTAATTGAAGACTACACATAATAACAACAAGGAAAGGCAAGCCCAGTTAGAACCCCTCCAGGAACAAGCAATGAAAATAACTATTGAAATGGAGGAGGAGGAGACAAGAATGGCTCAAGATCATGCCAAGAGTGCATAGTATATGAAGAAACACATCACAACACAGCGGGTAGAGGAGCTCATAGATAAATCTACGCAAGTGATATCCAAATGGGAAGAATTAGAAGGAAATTTTCACTGCTTAGCAAAGGCTATATAGGGAGGCACACCACTTGAGTGGCTTGGGATGAGCCACATGTTAGTGTTGGGGTCCTTTTGGGAACAATACTATTTTGAGGAGGAAGTATATTCTGGGCACATGCCTATTTTTGGAGAAAGATCTATTTTGAGAAAGACCTAATTTTGGAGTGTAAGCAACAGGCAACAAGAAAGCAACAGGCAGAAAAAATAAGGAAAGTTAGCATGCAGGAGGAAAAGTAACATGGCGCGCAAGTAGAACAACCCAACCGTGGTAGGGTTAGGGTGTTTGATAAGAATTGTAATGGCTATAAGCCTATAAAATAGTATAAATAAGGACCTAGGGGGTCTAGTTAAGTTTGTGTGAGAGATAGGAAGATATCATATCATAATAGAGGGATTTGATTAGTATGACTTTGTCGGTGGTTGATTGTAATAAGTTTGTAGAAGAGTCGAATAAAATATTTTTTGAGGGTTAGGTCACAAGCTAAGGATCCTGTTGTGATCTAGTCCTCCTCACAGAGGGTTCTTATGCTCATATTGATCATATTACTGAATATGTAATGTGTGTAGCGCAAGATTTTGTAGCAGAATAAATAAAAGATCAGAGAAGCTAAATCTTTGTGGACATAGCCGCATGGGGTGATCCACAGTAAACCTTGTGTTATGGGTTATTTTTAATGAATTTTTACTTTCTATTGGTCCTTATCTTGTGAATGAATGGTTCATGTAGTTATAACAACATGCATGCATAGGTTAAACGATAAATAAATTGGGGAAGTAATTGAATGATTAACAAAGATAATATATAAGGAGGAAAGACCATAACCCCAGATCCCCATGCACTCCTATACTGAAAACACCTGAGTATTGTAGTCACCCATAAAATCTATATTGGGTGAGAATACGTTCTACACCCTGTGTGCAATGTTTCCTTTTGGTTTACTAGGAGGGATGATAGTTTTTGAGGGTTTTCATTGGAAACCTATTGAGATATGAACCTAGGTCATCCCAAGAAGAAGTTAAAAGAACAACCAAATCCCACAGAGTAATATGTACTATCCATTTCCTGTCCCTTCTCAACCTATCGCCCCAACCCCACAAGGGAAACAATAAGATGGCGTCAATTTTGTTCAACCTTCTCCCATTCAACAAGTTAAATCTTTTGAATTATTGAATACAAAACATCTAGCTACTCAGTCAAATAATGCCAAAAATAAAGGGAAGAAAAATAATAACTCCAACCAAGGACAAAGGGGAAACATCCAACAAAAAAAACCTCAAACAAGGGGAAATCAAAATTATTGTAACCAAAAAACAAATGGGGGTAATGCCAATGGCCAACAACATCAAGGGAAGAAAAATAACCTTCAAAACAATTTCCCTTGTGCATTATGTGGTGAATATGGGAATTATACTCTCCACTACCCCAAAATCATTGACTACAAGTGAATGAAAGAATCCATGAACACAAAGTAAGCCAACCCTGTCCCACACAACCCTCTATAGGTTCCACAAAATTGCCTACAACCTCAAGCACCAGTAATTCTCCAGAACCTTATCCCTCGTCAAGGAGTGATAAATACTCAATTGGAAGTTTTCTCCACCCCACAACAAATGGGGCAATATCCTAACCCTAGGAAAGATCAACCTTGAAACCCCACGGATCATTGTATCCTCCTCAACATTGAAGAGGAAACCCTTCTTCAAACTCACAACCTCCAATACATTGTTCCTACCGACCCTAAACCAACTATGTCAGAAGCACCCAAATTACAATCAGGACAACCCTTAATGATCCCATGTCCTAGCACAAATATACTCCTCAAGGGCCTCACATATCTCTACGATAGAATGTACACAACCCACATACTAGAGAAACCCATAGTTATAGGCTTGTTGATGACTTGATCCAATCTCCCATGAACATTTATGTGTTGGAGGTATTTCAAATGTTTCCTTCACAAAGGAATACTTTCTCTCAACATTAGGGGTAGTCGACCCATCTGATACCTATTTGATTACCTTTGATCTGGATAACTATGAACCATATATCCCTTCCTTAGTTTCCAGTTCATAGTTAATATTTGGAGCATCACAACTCATCGATGCATTATTGATGAAGGGGATTCCACATGTATAATGTCCAAAACAATATGGAAGAAACATGTCTCACCTGATCTTATCCCTTCCATGATTACCCTTACAACATATGGTGGTTGTCCATCACAACTAGAAGGCCTCTACCAAAATGTTCCTATTGAGTTTGAGGGAGATATGATTTTGATGTATTTTGAAGTCATCGACGTCGCATTGGATTACAATATCATTTTCAAGTGAAATTACATGTATTGCATGAAACTCATATCCCCATCTATGTTTTGTACCATGCTCTTCCCTCAGAATGATAAGATCGTCACCATTGATTAGTTAACACATTATGAACCCAACCATTCAAATAACATAGATAATATGTTTCTAATCATATGTTCTTGTTCAAATATCTCACCAGTCATAGGAATTCCACTAGGAATCTTTAGGGACCCATCACTCTTGGGATCTTACCAAGGACATCCACCTCTCCTTCTTTCTACAGATTCATCCCAAGTTTTTGTAGTGTCCTTAGATGGTAGTGAATAAAGTGATGAGCCCTCCCCAAAGGAACCTAGACCGTATTACATCCGTGATAAATCCACATCACAACCTCTTCCATAGAATCCCCTTATGATTGGTCAGATACTAGTTTGGAAAATGGTAGCTCATGATAGAATCCACCACCTAGAGTATCTTCCTATCAGGTCACAACTACCCTCACCTTTCCTAACATGGTAATCACCATACCTGTTTGGTTTCTTCACTCACATTTTATGGTACTAGTCCCATCACTCCCTCCTCAATCATATTATTTTCCCATGCAATTCGTGGTTCAAACACCAACTCCTCCAATCGGTCCCACAATTGGGGGAAAATATATCAACAATGGGGGCAAGAAGAAAAGAATGTGGTGACCCTCCAAATGAATCCACGAGTTCAAACAACATGCACACTCTACAAAAAAATTCAGATACCCCACTAATCTATTCCCCACCCTCCCTTAATTATGAAACATAATTCACCTCCCGAAAGTGACACCATCACTCCCTACCCTAGTATCTTTGATTGTCAGCACTGTTGCAGAACCTCCTCCTGCATGCACAAATATTTTTCACACCAAATTTTCATGTGCCATATTCTTAGAGTATGTCCATTACACACATCACTTCCTAACACTACCTTAATTTTTGGAAACATTAGCATCAATCTGAAAAAAATATTTTCCAGAGTCATCTCAGGCATCCCCCACCGATGCTAAAACTACTGAAATATACTATATATACACATCATTAAATGAGTAGATGAGATTCTTGTGTTAACTATGTGACTAGATGGACCATTTCATGCACATGTACCCTATTCTTATCAAATAAAGGGTTTGTCACATGACTTCCCTCCAAAGTAATTGAACATCACCCTAAAAATTAACATCCCAGAAAATTGCATTACCCTCGTAGGGTGACCCATTATACCTTCTTTAGAGAAATAATTTTTACCCATATACTCACATGTTGTACCCATTCAGTGGTGGTTAGAATACTTACCCATGAATCCACCCAATTCACCAGTAAGTCCTCCATGCAAAATTCTTCCTCCACCTAGTGAGCATGACACACATGTGTGTGTGCATATTTGGTACATTTTGACTAGCGATGAATCCTCCTCTTTTGTTGAATTCACCATTCTTGTGGAAGATGGTACTGAAACCTCACAAGCACCATATTCTTGCAAATACTTAGCATCAACAACCTCCACAAATCCCAATTCCATGCACAACTTGTGTTAGACACTTGGTGTCACCACATCACACCTGCCTGTTCATACATATGATGATTCATTGTTTTCTCACATATTCCAATTAGATGAAGATATATTATAGGTCATGATGGAACCCAAGTATCACTTGGATGAAATGCATCACATATCATTATTTCTGTCACAAGAGGTTTTTCATACTATCATCGACACCCATGTGTCCACAGTCGAAACCAAGGATTTTGTTCCTCCACAACAAACTGATTGGTTCAAAAAACCAATTACATCCATTGATGTTTTTGGTGAAGGGAACATGGCCAACATCTCCCTTATCATCACTATAGAAATATATACCAAACCCAACATTTTTTAAGGTATTACTCTCAGTGCCACATGCTCCACCGAAGAAGTCACAGTGTACAAAGATATTTTTCAATAGTTTTAGGATGTATTTCCTTGTTCAAACACAAAGATTCTAGGTCTCAACCTAGCCATTGTCGAACATCGAATCGACACATGGACTGAAATTTCCCCCTTTTGAAAAATGTAGAATCCATTACATCCTTCCAAAGCCATGGCTATGAAAGCCAAAATTAATAAGTTATGTACTGTCGAGTTCATACACCCCATATCATACACTTCCTTGGCCTCTAACTTTGTTCCTATAAATACGTAGGTAACTATTCATGTTTTCACTGACTTCCACAACCTTAACCAAGCGTGTCCCAAATAAAATTTTCCCACTCCCTTCATCGAACATGTTATCGATGCCTGCACTGGGCATGAATTCCTCTCATTTATGGATGGATTCTCTTGATATAATCAAATCCAAATCGATCAAGAAGATCAGTACACAAATTCATTTACCACCACATGGGGAACCTTTTCCTATTGCATCATTCCCTTCATGCTTAAAAATGTCATTTCCACATTCCAGTGGGCCATGAAGTATGTTTTCCATGATATCTCCCATCTCATTCTAGCTTACTTTGATGACCTCACCACTCGGTACAAGAAGCGATCCCAACACTTAAAGGACTTACAGATTATTTTTCAACGATTCCACAAATACAATATCTACCTAAACAACCTCAAGTGTGTTTTCTTCATCGCAATTATTATAGCCTTAATATACACCATATAGGCCAGATAACAAGCCATCGGAGGATATAGGCCTTAATACATATTTTTTCTAATTTTTGACCCATTTCAGATCATTTTTAGAGACCCTCATGTGACACCTAGTAGGCAGCAAGCGACACCCTTTCTAGACTCTAGTGACTCATCAAGCGAGGTGTTTTCCAACTTCTATAATGGAGGAGTTATGAGGTGATAGGAGAGGGATGAGTTGGGTATTTGTGGAAAAGGCCTAGGAACTCACATCATTCAAGTCTCTAGTGGCCTCTAGAAGATATAGAAGCCTCTCCTAAGCCTCCTTCAAGGGCCATAAAACAAAGGAAATCCTTGGGAAAGGGGAAGAAGAATTGAATGGTAATTTTATGTTGCTCAACTACAAAGGTGTCCATGAACAAAACCAAGAGTTAGTGAGCCTAGCCTGACCAAGGAGCTACTAGAAGATGCAAGGAGAAAGGAGACTAAAGGATATTCCATCATCACTTAAGGTATGTATTGATGTACTGTTATTTTGTTTCATTAATATATCATTTCATTTTTCCCTTGAATGTTTGTCTTTGATACATGAATACTCAGATTTCATCTTGTGGACTATATATCATAGTATATCCAATCCAGATCTAAGATTCTAACACTAGGAAAAAGTGTATAATGGTATTGTTTTGTCTTTGGTGTGCAAGAAGTAGGTTGTAGAAGTTGGAGTTTGAGCTTCAGGAATGAAACATACATGATATGCTAAGTACAACCTTCAGAAAAAAGGTAAGACACTCTCCCAACTCCTTGTGTGTGATATTATTTCTTGTTTCTAAGAGAACCATAGGAAATATATCTCATTCCTATCTAGGATTTCTAGGCCAATCCTAGGGATATATTATTGATCTTCTCAGTGAGATCCCTATGAGAAAAAATCCCATAATATATTGGCGACTCCACTGGGGACCGAACCCAGAATATCTGGTTTTGCAGACCAGATTGGAGACTCTACCAGGGAAGAATTCTTGTCTAGTTGATTCTCTTTTCCTACCTCTTCTTTTGTTTTTCTCATTTTCATTTAAGTGTTGTTCCATTCAATCATCCTAGGGTTTATATCTAATAGATATGATAAGTTTGATCTAGATCTGGAAGATTTGAAAAAGATCCATATTTCAAAAAGAAAAATTTTGCAGGTCATTTCTTGTTGCATAGAAGGTGTCTTGTGAGGCCCTCTCGGGTTGGATAATAGGTTTCGCACTAGGTCCTCATGGGTTGAAAAACATGTTTCTGCGAGGACCCTTTTAGTGTCAACAAAAAAGTGCCTTTAGAGTGCAAAAAAAGTCCATTTGTTGTGAAATTTGTTTTGTGTTTTTTTTTGTGAGGCTTAGGGTCCCTATTCTTGGGGAAAAAAACCTTTAGAACTTAGTTTTGAAAGGAAATTTTCATCATTATTTGCATGACAAAAAATAAAACCGATTTTCTTTTTTTTGTTATCATCCCTTGTGAAGCATTTTAGGACCTCTTTTCATAATTGCACTTGTGAAATTTGGGCTATGAAATTGTATTTTTTGGGTTATTGATTGTTGCATTTGGTTGAATTTCCTTTTTCAATTGGATTTTACATTGTTAATATTGTTGAATTTCCTTTTTCAATCTAGTTTTACTTTGTTAAGATCCATTCCTTGTGATTTTTGGGTTGAGATCCCATATAGACATTGGAGTGTGCCAGTGGGAATCCCTACTAATATCACACTACCCTTTGCTTGCTAATTTGTTGGTTTCTATTTGCATTGTCTGTTCTTTCATAGATCGGGAATTTTTTCTTTTCAATTGGAAAAATATAAAAAATACAAAAGCATCAGTTTCATGTTGGATTTTATTTTGAAGCATTAGTGTTCAAATTTCATTAGAAAAATTGGTTGGTGTCAGATTTGGTTTGCTTGATTGGTTGCTTGGTGTGTGTGAGGAATTATTTTTGAACTTGGAAAAGAAAAAGAAAAGTCTCTTTGGCTCCTGTAGCTAGAGTTCATTGAAAACAACAAAATTTCATCAATATTCTTGCATTGCTTGGTTGGATCGGGAATCATCACATAATTAAAGTTTTATCCATTACCTTTGGACCTAAGCAACATCTCTAAAAATAAGCGCTTAATCTAAAATCAATTAGGCATTTTTCTTTTGATATTGAACCAACATTAGATAAGCTTAGGGTCTTGGAATAGGATTGGAGAGTAAACTCTCCAAGGCCACAAAACTCAAATTAGGAGCCATTAAAGAGCATCCTAAAGCTATTCTTACAACCAGTGTGTCGGGAAGCTCCTCTAACATAGGATTCAAGCACGAGATCACATCATGGAAAGTAGGGAGATTACCCCTCTCTTATTGTTTTGGTGTTTGTGATATCATTTTGCTTGTTATGTATACATGTGTTTTGTTGGTTCATGCCTTCAAATATTCAAGCTTAGTTACCCTTCCCTTATGTGCAATTGGACCTATGAATTTTCACCCAACCATTGATTTTTAGGTGGTAGCCTTAGTGACCTTTCCTAGGGAGATACATAGGTGACTATAGGTGGGATTCTCTTGTAGTACTTGGGGCAGACATTCATTCATGGTATCAATTCCCCCAGAGAGTGCCTGCTTTAATAAAGGGTACTTTAATTGGTCAAGGTTGTTTCATGTCGATCAACATACCTGCTCCTCACACCTTCTCTAGCTAATATTGTGGGGAACTTGACCCCCCCCACACACACCAACAGGGTTGGTTTTCAAAAGGCCCCTGAGCCAACTGGTTTTCTTGTTGTTTTCCTATATTTGATTAGGGGTGTTCTCTTTGAGTTCGATTCTAGGTCGGCCATAGGTTGATTTTGTAGAAATTATTACTCCAGCACCTAAGTAGTTTGTTATCTAGTGATTTCCTTACTTCAATCAGATTAGCATCTCACAAAACAATAATACACTACTAAAATATTCAACTCAATATCATGCAATGGAAGCATAAACTAGGAAACCAAACCAAGCACACATGAACACAACAATTTTTGGGTAAATGCCCCTGGAATAACGCTTAATGGAAAACCAGTGTTGAGAATCATTTTATTATGCTAAAATCAGGGCTCCTGTAATAGGGATAATGGCCCACTGAGAGAATAAACCTACATACTAACTTGGAAAGGGTTGACCTATTGTACAATCAATTTGAGGAAAATTTTTTGGGCATCCACGAATATCTCTTCTATGACCCACAAATGTTTGTGACTTTACTCACCGAGACCCATGGATTTCCATGACTGTCTACTCTGTGGCTTGTGGATGTGTATGGAAAACTATGTACATTCCAACACTCTCATGTGGCTTCCTTCTGCTAAAACCCACCCATGTATGTGTTTGTTCTCTCTTCTCCTAACATGTATGATCTATAAATGAAGGTCCTTCTTCTCCTTTGTGATCCAATACTCTATGTCGACTCCCTCAACACTTTTCAAGTGTCACTAGAAGACATTTTCTTTTACACTCTCGAATGACTTCACACTAGCGAAATTCCTTCTTTTCTATCTGTGTGTGAATGTCTTGTCCTTATTCTTCTTGAATCACCATCCTTCGTTATCCAATCACTCAAGCATAGGTCCTTCTCTACTCTTGAGTGTGACATCGGTGACTCCACATTAGCAAAGGTCATCCTTTGCTATCTTTGTGAATTTTTCTTCCTCCTTCTCCTAGCCTTGCTTTTATAATCATGAGTTACAATATATTTATAATCTCCAAAGTGATCTATAGTTGAGATTACTTCTCAAACTTGCTTGAGATTTAGATTACATGCTTCATGCTAAGTAATTTTAGAATGTTCCCTAAATAACTCAGTTAACTAATTACATAATTAATTAATAAAATAAATTTACTTTAATAATTCATTTAACTAAAGTATATTCAAGAGTAGAAGGATTTGGATGATTTCCACACGTCTAGAAAAATATACCTATGCCAAAATACTTTTCTGATGATACCACTAACATCAACACTCCCTCTTAGAGAGGAAGGTATTTCCTAAAGAGCCACTTGGAACTGGTTCTTCCTTCGACTCTAGAACAATTTCACAAACATAATCCTGCATACTGGAATTCCTCCAACCTTGTTGGTTAGTTTCTCCCTGAATACTAGAAATATTGGAATCGATGACGCTACATATCAATGCCATGAAGTTTGGATTTTTTTTTGAATTTATTCTCTCTCTTAATGTGATCCTAGAATATTCCTTCTCCTGAGCATCCATCAATGTTGTTTAGTACCAACTCGGTCTTCTGACATAACTAGAAGGGGATAAATCCCTCTTCCCCTCTGAAGGTTCACTCCCCACACTGGAAGTCTATGAACTCTGCTAATCCTTTGGCTTATCACCCTTAGAAGCCTCCTCCTCCTCATCCTCTTTCATTGACATCGAACCGTGATCCAAGATCCCTTGGATATTCATACACTCTAACATTGCAATCTATATAACCTACCCTCTCTAAAACCAATGTTGAATTATATATTAGGGCTAGCTCCCTTTGAACATATGCATACTTTCCCTTTCTGAGAAGTAACTGCAAAACCCATGTCCTCCAAAAATGAAATTGAGAGAGATTTGTTCTTCAGTTCTGGTACATAAAGCACATCCTGGGCCTCTAACAAACCTTCTGAATCAAGTTAGAAAATGATAGTTCCCTTCCCATTCATTTCATAGTTGGCATCGTCACCAAGCTCCACATGGGTCCCTGAGTCCTCCGTCATATTTTTGAATAGCTCCTATGCTTCTATCTCTAGTTGATTTTATTAAAATACAATCTTGGGCTCCCTTCTCGGGATAATGGTCCACCCGAGGAGTAATACAATGCAACAAATAGCCTACCTCAAGATTATTCCTTTGATATTTCTTATTGTTATATCCCTTTCTGCCCCTGTGCTCCTTTCCTTGAACCCTACCCTACACACTTGGACAAAAGTCCTTCTCCACCCAATTCAATGAGATCTCCTATATCACTCTATGTGTATTTTATATCCACTGAGAAACAACGAATACCTAGAACCGAACACCTTTGTTTTTGTTGTATGAACTTGTACCTGAAACTGCTCTATTTCTTCCCTACCGAGTTATCTTCTCCTCTGGACTGAATAAATATCTTGGTGAAATTTCTTCTTCACCTTGTGCTAAGATCTATGTGAGAAAAAGTCTTTCTTTTCTCTATCTATGAGTTACCGAATCCAATAGATCTGTCATCCCCTGATCTTTGTATGAACATCCTTCTTCACCCATCTGAGATTGCTTTGAGTCACTATCCTTTGTGGCTCAAGAACTTGAGCAAAATTCCATATTTTATCTAAAATATATGACTTAAGCACATGTGAAAAAGTCTATCTTTGCACCTATGTGATCGTATGTGGTTCATATCTCTATATGTAAGTCCATCTCCACCTATATGATATCTCCTTGTCGACTTCCTGACCTCCTTCCATTGCTCAACAAACCACCTTACTAAAACTTCCTCTATATTGTCATGTACCCAGAAATCAATCCTTTGATTTATGTCTTCCAATTTAAAGATCTACTAATATATCTTGCAAATATGACTGATTTGTTGCAAAATATAGTGGATCTATGCTTATTCCTTCAAGCACCCACCTTGGCACTCATGTTCTCATAGATATGCTCCTATAAACATATATCTAAACTTGACATCACCCTTTTTAACATTTTGGTGTGGAATTGATCAAACCAGGGTCCTTCTCAGGTTAACAACAAAAGGTACTGAGGTAATCTAAAGTGTTGGCATTTTCATCTTCCTTGAAGGGAAGAAGTCTCACCCAAAGCGCAACTAAGAAAAATAAAATAGGGAAGGGTAAGAAGAATTCTTAGACAAATCCATACAGTATTATGATCTATGTAGTATTGCGCAATATATATTAAAATCAGAACTATGTGAACATTCCTAACTCAGATTAAAGAAAATAGAGTTGCATTGCAACCATAAAGAAACTATGTCCCATTAATAAGATCTGACATAAAGATAATATGAAACAACATTCAATATAATATGAAGCTTAAAAGACACAGTAATTTCAAAATTTGAATATCTCTTTGTATTAGCTTCATAAGTTTCTTCTCCATTACAACTCAATCATGCCAAATCTTAAAAACAAACTCTATTAGTGAGAGACAAGGTTAAACCAAAACCCTTTCTCTTTCACCAATACAACATGACATGACTCTTTACATACTTTGTACGGTTATAAAACCCAGACTCTTAGAACTCTATCTAATAATTACCCCAAAATGGACAATAATATAGAACTCTAACGCATCCCAACAACCTACAATTCATAATCATAATCTACAACAACCCAAAATCAACCCTTTACAATCATATTTATCCCATATATATAAGCCAACTAGGATTTCTGGGTTTGAGACTTTGCATGATTTCTTGTTCTTTTTATGTTGTAACTTGTTTCTCCATGCTGGTGTTGTGTTTTCCTTCCTTCCAACCATTTTTAGTTTCTTTCTTAGTTCTTTTGTCCCGCTCCTCTGTGACTTGCACAACTTATATTTGACCAAAATTGGAACTACATTGCTCTACTGCCTATCAATTAAATGTGTTGAACCTGCACAAAATATATCTAGCTAGCAAATGACATACAAAATTTACAGAGAAAATATGAGAAAAAAGAAGCAGGAGAGAAAGAATGGAAGAATTCTCATTAACCGTATTCCAAACTCAAAGAGTGAATAATTTACAATAGATATAGGATAAATGAGTAACAAATGCATCGTAGTAATGATCTAGAGAGATCTAGACACTCACTAACAAACACTGGAGTGAATTGCCACCTAGTTCTAGTTAACTAATCCATGCAATCATTAGTTAACTAAGTCACGACTTCCACTAGTATAAGTAAGTGTAATTGACTCTAAAATGAAGTGGAAAATTCTATTTTGTAGAGGAATATTCTCTAGAGAGAATATTCTCATCTAAGTAAGAGTTCTCAACATTGGAGTGTAAAACTTAGGAAAATAATTATAGGTGAGTGTGTAATATCTCCAACAATACCACAGTTGTCGTGGTCTCTTTTCTCTGTTAACTTTATCAAACCATTATACCTCCTGAGCTTTCCAATACCACCGAAGAGTTGAATCAATGTCGCTCTAGCACTCTGTACATCAATTCCTTGTGTAATTTTGACTCCAAATTCCACATTCGTGGCCCATCCAGGTTCAGTGTTGAATCCATGGGCTATGATACCAATTTGTAGTGTACCCAGTCTGCCTTGCCAGGACACGCTACTTCAAAAAAACCATTTTTCACCCAAGCCAGTCATGCCATAGAAAATAAGCACTCTTTCTCAGCTCCGATACCAATTTCCAAGTGCCCCTGACCACCCAAGCTAGGAAGATCCACCTCAAAAACCAAAATGACCAAGTTCTGATACATATATGTAAAAAACCCCAGTATTAGGCCACTGGGCTATGCATTCTCTATTCAATCTCATAACACACACACACACACACACACATATAATGCAAATTTATCAGATATAACTCATTTTTCCCTTACACAGGATTCATGTGGAGATCAAAGTAAAGCTTACATGCAACAATACATGCCATTCTTATAAATATAAATACATTTACAAGATACACAACATAGAAATTAACATAGAAATGGTACTTATCTTTTTATGAGAATACCACCACCTACGTGTGGACCTTCCATGAACCTCCCATCCTTAGACCACACTGCAACAAGCTATCAACAATGGGTCACCCTTGAGCTAAGACTAAACTCCACACATGGTAAAGGGATTCCTAGGCTAGGATGAGACTATGGAAAGCTACATAATGAAACATGAAGGATTCCCTCCAAGGATCCTACTTACACCCACTTCTCACAAACTCTCGTTCCCCACATGCCTGGCCCACCCTGAGAATATACACCTTCACTGTTTCAAAATCCATCGGTTTCTGATCAACTTCCCTTCTAGGGATTCAAAAACAAGTTGGATCGGGAATTCTCAGAGCTCTGTAGTTGCTGCTAGACTCCCTCCAGGAAAAATCATTTCCCCAACAACCTCTCTCACAGGCCTAACAACATGTTTCTTCAACCCATGGTCTTGACAAACCGCCTCTTCAAACCACAGGCCTGACAACCTGCTTCTTCTGTCCAGCGCTTAATTCCAATGGGTAACCACAATTTCAAAATCAGGTAAGGCAAGGGATGGCTCAAAAAATTACAGAGGTTCATGATGGCCGAAGGTTCAAAAATGGAAAAAACATGATGACTGCGTGCCTACTCAGTGCATGAGTGAATGGGGCAACCAATGGAAAGAATGGTTAGTCTCCCATGAATGGTTAGAGAATCCTCGTCACAACGATGGAATTTCCCACATAAATTTGCATGTGTCCTGGATGATACTTGGTTCTTAAGGAGCTCGTTCCTCTCGACTTGGAGTTTTGTTCCTTTGTCCAAAGGAACTTAGGATAACAGGGTTTATTTCACAAACCTTAGTAATTTAGGAAATAAATTATAATATTCCCTTGGGTTAAGACCTCAAGCTTAGCCCCTTTTCCTAGCCTCTCAACCCCCTTTCCCTTCCTAGTGGAGATTAGTCCCCCGTAATTCTTTCTTCGTGGTTGGTTTACATGAAACAACATATTTTTATTAATAATATGCATAATTATATATACAACAATAGGCTCACTGGACTTAACATCTAGGCTCTCCGGCCTAATAAACAGATAAGCCTCACAACTTATAAATACTTGTCTCACTAGCCTAAAAACTTCATTAAACATCCTTACAATTCATCACGGGCTCAACCTTGGGGTATTACAGGGGTGCATCTTCCTCAACTTTTGTTGGAAAGTTTGGGTTTGAGATTTCATGGGAATGACATGTTGTATAATATTTTTATCAAATGTTTTGAGGTATTCATACGTCCAGGAGAAAATTTCCTTATATTCTTTGAATAACTTGATGTATGACTACCTTTCTTCAGGAGAACATTTTTTTCCCAAGTTGATGTTATGAGGAGAAAACTCCAATCCTAGGTTTACTGTTTCAAACTGTAGGTATGATTTGTTGGTATTGCAGTTCATGACCTTCTTGAATTTTTCTTGAAGGTCATATAGTTTTTCTAACCTAACCACACTCCTAGGAATACTATTGGACGAGACTGTTGTTTTTCCTACTTCAATGTCATTGTTATTATCAATATTCATCAACATGTTGTGTTGGCCCTCATATATGATATAATCCTTAAAGGTATCTTTGAGGTGTAGAAAATTTATGAGTTGTTGGTCATCTTCAAAGACCTTCCAACTTACGATATTCTTTGGAATTGATGGCATGTACAAAAGTTCAATAGAGAAGGAGTCATGCATCAATCTGTCTAAGGGTATTAATCTGGACACCACATTTGCCAACAAATCAACGTTAGAATTTAATGATTGAGGAATGTTGTTAACATTGAAAGAAATGAAATATTTAATTATCTCCCAGACCTCAGACTGATCATTTTTTAAGTGACTTGAAAGGAAATGAATAGTATTTTGTACTTGTCTGATGATGATTTCAGTCACAAAATACCTTTTTTTTTTCTGCTTTCAAGTCAGTTTCCTTCCTAAGTCCCTGTACAAGGGCCTCATATTCGATAGTGTTGTTGGTGCAAGGAAATTCCAATATTCATTCAATTAATATTTTATTACCTTTCGGCTCTGTTAGTATACAACCCACTCCTGCACCTTCTAAGGATTTTGATCCATCGAAGAATAACGTCCACATATAAGGATCACCTTATTTTATTTCAACTAGTATTTTAGGATTTTCATATTTTTTGGTTTTCAAACGGTTAGTAGAGCCAATGTGTTTTTCTAAGTATCTCTAAAAACTACGTTAGTATGTACATCAGGTGGATTGTTAGTTTGATCATCTATATCGCAACTAGACCCAATAATCTGGGTGTAATGAAGGATTTTGAATTTAGTGTCAGATTCCATGAGAGTTGATTGTTCGGTTGTGAAGTTCCCCAAAAAACGTCTCAAATTAATAATTTCCAAGAATGGAATGGTTGAACATCACCGGTTCATTTAGATCATTCAAATCAGTCACTACGTGTTTCATGTACCTTTCTCTATCGATCCTGATTTGTTTCATTTTACCATTGAAAGGGAGCCATAGATGGGACAAGTTGGTAGCGAATTAATCGTTCAACATGGTCGACAAATATTGACTTAAGATCATGACATAGTTATCAAGAATGTGCACTACTATTATATCTATGGTTTGATGAACTTTTGGGTTAGAAGACATCCTAATCAAAACTTTTTTCAATTCTCTGAACACCTTAACTTTGGTTCTGTCTAACTGGATAATCTAAATTTTATACGATTTGGGTTTGATGTTAAGTCTCTCATAGAATTTAAAGGGCATGACATTAGATGAAGCTCCTAAGTCCACCATGCAATTATGAACATTCCTATTGAATATTTCAAAAGTGATAAGAAAAGGAGGAGTGTTGGACCTGGATATTTGGCCCGTCAAGGATGCATTCATCACAACCTTACTTTTGGATGGAGTACTATTATCAGGCGAAGTTACCTTTGTAATTACCCTTTTGGTTATTCAGTTTGATTCATAAAATCTAGGAGAAGTTTTACCTTGTAGCATCTTGATGAAATTTTCTTGTATTTGTGGAATCTTCATGAGTTCAAACAAAGAAATGTTGGATTTTATTTTCTTTAGATCTTCTAAAAATTCATATTCCAATTTGGCCAAGGGTGTAGGAGAAGTTTTTTATTTTTTGTTTGATTCATTTTTTTGGGATTGGGGGAAGAAGTCTTAGATAAATTAGGGGTAGAATTGGTTGAAAGAGAAGTTTGTTTGGGAGTAGTGGTAGTGGGAGAAACATGATTAGGAATATCAGGGGAGTTATCGGGAATATTCTTATCGACACTCCTGGTGGTTACGACATTTTGTGAGACATGTACTTCTTCCCCTTTTTCTTCATCTCCTCCAAAAGATATGTTCCATAAACCATTTAACTATTTCTCAACTCGCTCATCATAATCCCAGGGTAGTTCTTGTTGTCTTTCCCTCATCAGTGTTTTCATCCATATTCTGTGTTGCCCAGGTTTGAAGGGCTTGGACAATATCTTCCATATTGATACCTTCCATCTAAGAGGGGGAGGATTTGCTGGTTATGGGAGTGTTACTATCTTTCTTAGGTGGAAATTTAAAAAACCTTTTCTGATTAGAAGATCCCTCTCCATTACCTCTTTTCAAGTAAACTAAGTTGTTGGATAACTTTTTGATGATTATTTGAAGAGATTCCATATCCATCGAATCAATTTTTTTTTCTCTTCACCAGATTTAGATGCAGATATTTTACTCTTACCTTTGTCTTTAGATGGTTTTGAATTAGAACTAACCTTCAAACATAACATTTTTTTCTCAAATTTAAGGGCTTCCTGGAAAGCTTCTTCTAGAGTATCCTTTTAAGAATTTTTTACATACATGGCCATGGACATGGGTAAACTAGATGTATAAAATTGAATTGTGATATCTTCAGTACGTTTTGAGGCCCTTGGGATTCATTTTAACGAAGTGAGCAACCGTTGATTGTAATCAATAACTAATTCCTTAGCATGCATATTGACTCTTGATAGTTTAAGGACCCGAGTGGCTGGTATCTTGTTTTCCCCAAATTTTTGGACGAAAGAGTTTTCAAAAGTCCTCCAATTCGGAATGGAAGCTTCTTCTAGAGTGAAATACCATGTAGACACTTTTTCTTCAAAATTAAGAGGAAATATAATACAGACGACATATTCGTGGAGAATTCTTTGTAACCTAATAGCCAACAAGAATTTCTTAATATGGTTCGCGGTTGAATCCTTTTTTTCGAGGTCAAATTTAGGTAGGAATTTCTTAGGGTGTCTGGGCATATCATCATGAAATCTAGGTACAACAACCGAATCAAAAAACAACCAAGGCTGGTAAGGGAGAGGATTTTAGTTTACATTTTCTCCATCCATGTTTAGGGGTTGATATAAAACCACTTGATAGGGCTTATCCTTGAATTCACTCTCAGATCCATCCCCTTCTTTGGAATTTTCATCCAACTCATTTCTAGGGGTGTGAGGGGGTGATCCGGGAGGTGAGTGTGGTATACCTCTTGTCCCACCGAAAAGTATATGATATTCAAGATTTAATTCTTAAGCCTTGAAGAAATCAGGCGTATCTTTAGGAATGCGATGTTCAGGAGTCCCAACCAAACAATTTTCTTCATAGGAGTATGGGTTAGCAAAATAGGGATCTGTATGATGAATATTTTACTGATTTTCAGGCAAAGAGTAATCTAAGGGAAGTTGTTTGGTCTATCTTCTATGTTGTCTATTCAGTGCTTAGTTGGTTATCTCAGTTGACCTTCTGACTAAATACTCGATCTCTGAGATAGTTAATATATGAGGTTGAGGAGAAGAGAAATATGTTTCGGGATGAGAGGGAATGCAATGAGTGTTGACATGAGATGGATTATTCACCATATAATCTTAAGGGAAGACATTATGTTCAGATTAAATTTTATGGGAATCAGTCATGGAGGAAAAGCTTACTTGTGGAGTAGAATGAGAAGAATTCAAATTTCTGTTTGTAGCCATTCAATTATGTAGACCTCCTTCTAGCACCATTTATGTTGAAGGGACACAATGACCTGTTCAATCAGTTGAGGGGAAAACTCTCGATGGCATGTCCTAATTAGACCCACTCTCGTTTGCAATAGTGATTTCGACCAACTTTTGGCCTAGTTACTAATTAACTAACCTAATAACTAAGGTACTAACTAAAATATGAATATGAGAACTAAAGGTTCTCATATGAATTAAAAAAAAAGGAGTGAGGGAAGCTAACTAACATTAAACTAAGAGATACAACTAGTAATATAAGATGCAATTCTAAACTAATTCTATTTAATATAACCTATCTTGACCAGGAGAAAAATAACACAATAAATAAATACAATGAAACATGTATATTACTTGAGTAGAATAGGTTCATGACACAAGTGATACACATATTTGACAACATAATTTGTTAGAACCAAAGAATTGATAAACTTAATGAGATTACACTATTTGTGTACTCATATTGAGAAATCATCATAGTTGTAAAATGGAAATATTAATTTTGAAGTAGTTCGTCAACTAACACTCACAGATTACAAACAAAGAAATGCATAAACATAATAATCCCATTCACACATATCAATACCATAATATTCAGATTCAGAATGTCTCTTGGATTCAAAAATAACTTTTAGTAGCAATATTGTCTTACTCATTCCCAAAACCAAAAGCCCTTTCAAATGGGAAACACTCCCTTTATATAGTGAGGGGATAATCTTTACTATCATTTTTAGTGGTAATTATAGAAGAAAACAACATATGGAAAGAAATGAGAAATTTTTCAATCATGACGTGGTATGCTCCTGCTATTGGTCTTGGTGTTCCTTCCAAGTGGAGTAATCGTTAAAAATGCTCTTGATCATGATCGATTGAAATCTCTCGAAGATTGATTCTCAGTTATAGACTTTTGCAGCCACTTCTTGATGTATCATCTCAACCATGGCATTTACAAAGGATTGAATCTTATGGGTAAGGCAGGTGGGAAACAACGAATATTCTTCAATCAATTTTTCATCAAAAAACATCAAATCCTAAATTCTTTTCTGAATGGCCTTCTTTAAATATTCCACCTCAAGCACCCTAGTGATGACATAAGTCATTTCATCTATAGATTGCAATGGTTGTATCCATTCATCTGCGACGATATCATTATCATTTTTCCATAGTTGTGCACAACTGTTAGAAACCACCCCTTCGGTGGAATGGACACTTACAAAGAGAAGTTTGTTGGTGTAAAAAAACATCTGGTACCTGATTCTTTCTCTTTTTGAGTAAAATAGTAGGGAGGTAGGTGTATGTTGTAGCCCACCTTGTCAATTTACCATCTCCTCAAAAGCCTCACTAGCTTCCTAATACCTTCCTTGAGTCCTAATCAGAGTATTCTGCAGATTTAATTGTTCTTGTTGCTCTACTCATATGTCGATAAAAAAACAAAGTATTTCTTTACTTACCTTAGCTAGATATTCGTTGACAACCAATGCTTTTTTTTTGATGGACTCCACGATACCTGTCGAGGAGATAGTCCTTTCTAGAGTGGCGATAAATTTATGTTTTTCTACTTCCATCTCATTCTTGTGGGTGTCCTATAGGATTTGCATCCTCTTTTAAAACTCTTCATTAAAGTGGTCTCTTTGTGCCTTTAGGGCACCATTGATCTTACCTAATTTTATACTTTCAGCTACACTGACAACTTATTGGACATCTATGTCAAAATGGTCTTTTATGTCCTTCAACTCTGTTTCCATATTTATTACTCGGGTCCTGGCAATGTTTAGGGCATTAGTTACCTCCATAATAGAGGAGGTATTTAATCCTGCGAAAGCATTGAGTGATGAATCCACTTGAAATGTGTTCTCTTCAGGATCTTGGATGACCTTCCATTCAAAAATACTTCATGCATGTGACTTTGACTTGGAGTATTCTCCTCTTTTTATTTTCGTTGATCTCTTCTCGACACTTCTAGTTCTGTTGTTGAAATAGTAGTCTCCAATGGCAACTACAGATCCTTTGAAATTTAGAGCTTGAGAAGAGAGGGAGGAATCCCTTGGTATGGATCTTATGGGGGTATAATCCAGAGGAGGTATATTTATAATTCCTAGGGTAAGTGTCAACGTAATACCCAGGATTTGGTTTAGATTCCATTTCGAAAGTGCATCATTTTTCCTCTTTTCTTTATCTTCTTTGGCCAATCACTTTGCCTCTTCCTCTCCATCCAGTTTCTTGGCTTGTGCTTCATTAGCTATCCTCTTGGCCTCCTCTCCCTATGATAAATTTTTAGTTTATTCTTATTTCTTATTCTGCAGAATGGCCTGATGTGCCATGTGTTCACATTCTATTTTGATATTTTCCTCGTCTTGTCTTCTTTGAAAATATTTCTTCATCTAGATCCTTTTCTTCCTAAGTTGTTGTTCCTTTTTGGTCTTCTCCTGTTATTTGGCATTGCCACTATATTTCTCTTGGTGACAAGCTTCTAGAATTGGGCCAAACTTTCCATCTTGAATTCTTCTTGTTCAACATCAAGTTATCTCTTTCCAGCGTCATGGGGTAGATGGTGCAAGGCCTCATCATACGAGAGTACTCCTTTAAACTTATCCTCTTCAAAATAGACAATGTGAATATTTGGATGAGTGAGTCTGATAGAACCGATGTAACTGATAGCCAACTCATGGGGATCATGACCTTTAGGATCACCTAAGCACATTATTTAATCCTTTAAGGCATCTACTTCCTTCCTCACATGTTGAGCGTTGGAGATTTAAAAACTACCAATTTGGAGGGGGAAGGTTGGCCACATTTTTTTACTGTTGGCTTGCAAAAGTGTAGTGATGCCAGAACCAATAATTTGGTATGATATTTCCCTCATCAATAATCAGTCTGGGACTAAATATGAAAGAGATGCGGGGCCCTAGTGGTCCCATAAACCTTGATGAATGAATAATACTTGTAGAAAAACCAATCGGCTACCCCTTTCATCCCATTTCTAGCCTCAAAGGATATAATGTGTCTATGGAAGCTGAAAAGGAATGAATGCAGAGGGGTGAGGAATAAATTGGAAATCTCATAAAAATGTTGTTTGAAATTTGTGCTCTACAATTGGGAGAAATAGACATGAATGGGGGGTGGACCTCAGTTCCAATTCCATCCTAATTCGAGAAATTGCACTGATGAACAAATAACGTCTATCATATAAGAAGACATATAAAAACATGGATTCTTCGTACCTAGAATATTTTTAGCGTGTAGGAAAATGTTAAAGCCAGGATATCCTCCCAATTAAATATTTCCCTGTCTTAACGACGGTGTGCACCAATGGTAGGTAGTCAATTTGGAAGTGTGTACTCTTCTCTTCTCCATATAATCGACAGAGCATGGCCATGAGTAGCTTGTAAGGTGTTTTAATTCTGTGGGTGGGGACAAGTTTCTGACCTTGTTTAAGAGTCTCATCTTCATGCAACCACCAATGTTTCATTTGTTTTGTTGGTTCTTTGCTTACCTGGGAGAATCCTTTTAGGAAAGGTTCATTCAACGAGAAAGTAGGAGTGGGAAGGTGATACCTGGAGATAATATCCTATGGTTTGATAGAAGCTACTCACTCTCCTTGTTTTCTCATGATAAATGTTGTGGAAGTGTCAAATTGTTTGAGGCACCAAGGTGCTGCCTCATTGTATGGGAATAGTTGTGGCCTGGAAGCTACCTAGTGAATTCCTCTTTTCAGGATATTCTGATACACCTCTAAGACTTCGTTATATTCATGAAACTCTATGGATTTGAAAATATTTTAGATCTCTTCAAGGTCGGGGAAATGGTCCTCACCAGTATGAGTAATTGTGTCACTAACCATAGTTTCGACTAGTTGGGACGATGATTCAGGGCCTGCAGGACCCTAGAATTAAATTGAACTCCTATATCTTTTGGGATTCTAGCTTACCATGATGAATAAACAGATTAACATACAATAAAACGTTAAAATAAATATCATCTTATCTTATGTATAACACATTAGATGTAATAATGAAAAACTGGTTAAGCAATAGAAAATAAATCTTTACCGGTAGACGAGCAATTGCAGTAATATAGAAGGAAATCTCAGTCAGTGAGGGAGTCTAGATGAAAATCAAACTTCATGGACTGAGTTTTGAAAACTTACGGTGCAATTTGTGTTTTGAAAGCGTGTTTTATAACTCATAATGCACATCCAACTAGGATGAGTATGCCATAACTCAGGTGTGTATGAGGATCTTGCCAAATATCATCTTAACTTTTACCATTAATGTGTGTCATTTCCATAATTAAATCTTATTAAGTAGGAAAGGTGCATTGATTAAAACATTGGGGAAAGTGCTAAACTAAATCCTCGAATAAGACCGTATCAGGGTTGATCTTTTGGAGTATGAAAGATCATGTTTTTTTCGAATTCTGAAGAGAAAGGTATTGAAGGTATATTCCCTTTCAAGTGGGCCAATGTGTAGGCATGGCATGTCAACCAAAGAATAGTAATACAGATAAAGGTGGGACCGATCGTGGTATTGGCATCAAGGTAAAATAGGATGAGTACAGAAACAAAACCCGAGGGGAAAGTATCGATGGAATATTCACTTTGCTTTAGAGGACTTCTGTTAAGCCCTAATATTGGCTCAGTACCCCTTAATTGGGGCATATTATATTAGTAATGTTATTTTATTTATGTCGGCTTTAGGCCATTAGTTGTAATTATACCTCCTAGTCTCCTATATATACCAAGGAGACATTTTCATTT
>ML776952.1:19926-89385 GCA_009831015.1 Picea engelmannii | reverse complement strand
AATCATCTTGTACTTGAACATTTAAGTGGGGTAAAAGGAGGTTGCCCCCTCGAAGAGGCTTATTATCTGAAATTATCTCTTTTTCAAGGCGTTGAGTACTTTTCCTAAGGTTTTTCTATGCTATATTGATGTTTGGTTCTTAAGAATTTTGGGACATGGCTGTCGGGGGGTGTATGATGTGGAGATGTTTGAAATTCGATGAAGGCAACATCGAATAATATTCTTTCGGCCTAGAATAATTTGCAGGATATATACGTGAGAAGGATCAATAGACCATCAAAGTTTTATCTTTGGAGTTTGATAAGAAGAGGATTAAAAGGATACCGACAAGGATGGTATTGAAGGTAATGTTATTTTGATACTCTTAGAATCATTATCGTGTCCCCGAAAGTAATAAAATCAATTTGTTGGAGAATCGATAAAATAGGAAGTCAACAATCCAATCTTGGGATGTCAATTGGAGAGGTGGTCGTTTGACATGTCACCATGGGACTTGGGGCTTCGTGAAAGAAAAACAGTGTGAGATTTGGAGTCATCAGAGTGTGTATATAAGGAATTCAACTAACCTATGCAACAAGGACTCCGATGGACACAATATTGAAATATATTTGAGTTAATATTGGGTTGTCTTAGCGAATTAATGGCAGAGATATTGAAGGGTAAAATAGGTGCAAAAAGAAAACAAAAAATATTTTAGGGCCGCATAAAATTTTAAAAGGATGGGGTGTTGTTGTGAAATGACTCACAACAGTACCTTGGGGTCCATCTTCATCATCGGGGGATCCACTCACATCTATTAATGAGATTCCTCAATGATAAATAATCACATGGTTTATGCCATGCTTGACATCAAATCATCTATTTACATGATTTAGATTTGTACCATTGAGGTTTGGGACGAATACCTTGGGTTTGGGGCCATATAATTCCTTTAAAACATCCCCTACCAAGTTGTAATGGAGTATATCACTTGTATATGAAGAATTAAGGGGAAGTCTCCTTAGTGTTGTTGTCTTCCTAAAATCTATATGTTGTTTCATAGATCCACATTGTATTTGTTAGTGGCTATGATTTTGTTCATCACATATCTCCCCATTGTATTGTCTCATGGATATGGTCTCATTGATGACATTGTTCCACTGTGTATTCTTCCATGGCCATGATCTAGCATTTCATTTAATGGATCCACAATGTATTTTTTGGAGGTCATGCTCATTATGAGTCTGAGTATGTCTACCTAGGGGGTTGGTCTATATATACTCATCCTTTGTTCTTTATTGCAAGACTTCTTTGGTTTTGGAACCTCCTTCACTCTCTCCTTGCGCTCCCTCACATGGAATTTATTGTAATGTATTTTAGTAATCCACTCCTTTCCTAACCTCACACATTAGGGGAAATATTTTATGGCCTTAATCTACACCCTATAGGAAAAAAAGGAAGACATAAAAGGAATGATTCCCTAATATAGATTTTACCTGAGGTTTGACCCCTTTCAAAGCATTTTTGGAGACCCTCAGATGACACCTAGTAGGCAACAAGTGAGGCCCTCATTGGAAACTAGTGGATCATCAAATGAGGCACTTTTTGATGCAGGAGCATCTCTCCACGTTAGCCAGCCAGCCAACTAGCCACGTTAGCGAATTCAAATTTCGTGTTGAAGAGAGGCACAACCTCATTTGAAATATGAATTCAATGTAATTAAATGTCTAATCTGGTGAGCTATGAAGTCGTGTCTTTGTGCAGGCATTAGGTAGATCGGCCATTAATGTTTGTATGGCTAAGATCTAGATCCGATAGTGGACTAGACAGCCCATTCAATGTAATTAAATAGGGTAGGTAGGTTGGAGGGAAGCGCTCTAAGATCCCCCTCAGGTAAAAGAGATTTTTAGTATCTCATTTTGTAGTAAGTTGAAGAAGAAGTTGAGTTGTGTGATAGTCTAGAAGTAGAAGAAGAAGAGAATAGCCGAGACCTTGTTACAGGTCGTGCTCAGGAACACCATTGTAAATACAAGCATTTTCCATATTTAATACAAAGAGCAGTTTTTCCTGCATGTATTTTGTGTTGAATGGATGTATGTGAGTGTTCTTTTATGCTGTAGATGTATACTGTAGTTGTGCATTTGTAGGAGTGTGTTTGATTTCAGGTGAAGGTATTTGAGGCTTCACACTAGGAGGGTGTAATAGAACGTTGTGGGTTCTTATAAGTCATGCACAGAGGTTTCACTTCTGAATACTGCGGGTTTAGACAAAGACCTACTGCGGCACAAGAACTGGAATCAACAACTCAGGAGAAGACCTCAAAGTTGTTGAATACCTTGGAGGCAAGGTTGTGTATGAGAGACACAGTTGCAGACAGAACTTAGTTGTGAGTTCTGTAAATCTCTACCAAGTGGGCATTGAGCACAGACACAAGGTGTAGTTGGAGGAACTATGTTGTGAGTTCAGACAGAAGCCAGAATCACTGAGGATTATGTGAAGCTCTGTCAGGTGGGCATTGAGCCAGTGCAAGGAGTGCACAAAGATAGAACTCTGTTGTGAGGTCAGGAAGAAGAGACAGAATCACTGAGGATTCTAAGAGCTCTGCCAGGTGGGCATTGAGCGGGTGCATAGGTTCACAGGAGGACAGAACTATTGAACGTTCTTTGAAAAAGATACTCTACCAGGAGGGCATAGAGACAGTGTGAAGATAGGCACAAAGGGAAGAGAACTATTTGAGTTCTGGTATTTGGAGGAAGAATCCACTGAGGGATCTTCACAGGGTTGTTGAACACGCTAAAAGGCTCAACAAGAGGTTGCTTGAGCAGAAGGATAGCCAGGAGGGCATCCATATTTCTCCATCCGAGGGAGAAAGGAAGGAAGACAAAATCCCTTAGGGGTCTGAGTGTTTGAGAAAATCAGGAGAGATAGCACTTTGGGTGCGTAAAGACCCTGCAGAGGCATAGGAGTCATAGAGTCCCTTGAGGATTCGGGTGCAGAAGCTCAGGAGGGACAGTGATTTTAGTGCACAGAGGCAAGGCTGCAAGGAGTACAGAGGTTTAAGAACTCTTTGGAGGAGTTCAAAGTCTATAAAATCTCAGGAGGAACAATGCTATTGAAAAGCATAGGTGAGAACTCAGAGTGAGGAGTTCATAGAGGAGAAAGGGAGCAAAGATTGAGGCCTTTGGCTTTTGAAATTTTTCCAAGTCTGGGAAGAAGGAGTGCGTAAGTTCAGGAGAGCACAGTAGCCGTCGAATTGGCTGGAGAAGAAGATCTGGACCGTTGGTTTCTACATCCAGGAGAATCTCAGGAGAAGCCTACAGAAGGGAGAGATCGTGAGTCGTTGGATCTCATTCAGAAATCCCGTCAGCCGTCAGATCGGACAGGAGGTGCACGGGGTTTAACCCTTCTCACGCCAGGAAAAATCCCCGACAGTCATCGAGATATCGGCGTTCATGAAATTGGGAGTCACGAGGACAAGAAATCGGGAATTTCTATAGGAAAAGTCCCAGGAAGATCTGGACTATCCGTTAGTGGAGACACATGGCGGAGATCGAGGCGTCGGGAGTCAGGATATCGGCATTCCCATGGATAGGAGATCGGGTAAGTCCATCTTGAAATCCCTAACACAAATCTGGGTTGACCATCTGAGAGAGGACGCGTGTCACGCGATCATTCATTCCGGAGATCCGAGCACTTGACATCAGGATATCGGCGCTTGGGAAATCAGAGTTCTCAAGGTCGAAAGATTCAGGACATCATAAGTCTCGAAACTACGAGGAGGAATCTGAACTGTCCATCAGAGGAGGACGCACGGCAGCAATCGGAGCCAACGGGGAAAGTCCCGACAGGAAGTCGTCTATCGACATTTTGGCCATCGAGATATCAGGAATCCTGGTGACAAGAGGTTTGGGCATTTCGAAATCGCGAAGTCCGAAACTCTGATAAGGAGGGAAGTGCCATTGTGGGAGACAACTATCAGCATATCAGAGAGTCGGGATTTGAAGGATCGATAATCCCGTGACCCAATGCATTGCGGCATTGAAAAGCCAAAAACCCCAACGAGAGGTAAGACTGCAGTCATGGGGATAACAGTCAGATGGGCCAGGAGCCTAGCCAGGAGAGCTAGTGGGTAAAGAGCACGTCAGGATTCAGGGAATTCCGAATCCTGAGGGAAATTGCATCTCGACATTGAAAAGTATGAAACCCCGATGAGGAGGTATGGCTGCGGTCATATAGGGGGAGGTCGCGTGGACCGTGAGATTAGCCTAGAGGGATAACAGGAGTTAGAGCGAATCGGGATTTTGAAGCCCAAAACCCTGAAAGAAGGATAAGGTTGTGGTCTTATGAATTAGCGGTCACATGGACCAGAGCATAGCTAGGAGGGCTAGTGCGTAAAGGGCGCGCATCGGTGAATTGGCTCATCAGTGATTGGGATTTCGAGGGGACAGAGGCTTGTGACATCGAGGATCACGAAACCCTGAATCCTGATAAGGTGATAAGGTTGCGGTCTTATGAGAACTAGTCACATGACTAGGAGTTTAGCCAGGAGGGGCTAAGACCGAAAGGAGCGCATCGACAAATCGGAGTTCGAGAGTTCAAGAGGACAGGAACTCTTGACATCAGAGATCAGGAAACCCCGAAACTCAAAATTAAGATCAGGGAAAGAGCGTGGTCATGTGAAGAAGGCCGTGCGGGTGAAGAAAGGACCTATGGATTGGGTTTTCACAGAGATTCCATTGGGAGTCCAAAGAGCCACTTCAACTCAGAAGGGAACACTTAGCGATCCTTAAATACCGGGAGGTTAGGCGCAGAGACCCTGTGGGGTATGTAGGAGCATCGTTCCATCACTTTCCAACTTATATAATTGAGGATTTATGAGGTGATAGGATAGGGATGAGTTAGGTATTCATGGAAAAGGCCTAGGAAATCACATAATTTGAGTCTCTAGTGGCCTCTAGAATATCTATAAGCCTCTCTTGAGCCTCCTCCAAGAGATATATAATGAAGACAAGCCTTGGGAAAGGGGAAGAAGAATTGAATAATAATGTTATGTTTCTCATCTATAGAGGTGTCCATAAACAAAACCAAGAGTCAGTGATCCTAGCTTGACTAAGGAGATTCTAGCAGAGGCAAGGAGAAAGGAGACTAAATGAGCTTGCATCATCAGTTGAGGGATGTCGTGATGTAATTCTCTTGTGTTTCATTAATAGATCATTTGTTTTTCCCCTTGAATGTTTGTCTTTGATACATGAATATTCATATCTCATATTGTAGACTATAGATTAGAGTAGATCCAAGCTAGATCTAGGATTCTAACACTAGGAAGAAGTGTAGAATGGTATTTTTTTGTATTTGGTGTGCAGGAAGAAGGTTGTAGAAGGAGTTGTAACTTTAGGACCATAACAACCAGAATACGCTAAAGAAAAACTTTCGAAAAAATATGAGTCATTCTCCCAACTCCTCGTGTGTGATATTATTGCTTGTTTCTAGGAGAACCATAGGAAATATAACCCATTTGTGTCTAGGATTGCTAAGCCAATTCTAGGGAGATATTATTGATTTGTTCAATGAGATCCCTATGAGAAAAAATCCCATAACAACATTCATGTGCTTACTTGGGTTTGTTGTGTCTACATTATCTCCTCATTGGACATGTTCTGTATTGAAGGGGAGTGGATAGTATACTACACCACTACCTCACCCTCAAGGAGCATGAGAAAGTCCTGAATGATTGCCACAACGGTGCCTATGGTGTATACATCTCCAACATGTCTACTACCCATAAAGTGGTTAGGGATGGTTATTACTGACCCACTACATCCATGCAGTGGTTATTTCACGACTACATCCATGCAGTTAAGTGCTACGACACATGTCAAATGTATATGCATAAGGTTAGAGCACCACTAACTCCCCTCCATCATGTTATCACCATGGGTCCCTTATGAAAATGGGGCATAAACTTTGTGACTTCCAACCCCCCATCTATAAATCCAAACAAGTACATTGTGGTAGCAGATGATTACTTCACAAAATGGGTCAAATCCATTCCTACGTTCAATAAAATGATATATATTGTAGTTTGATGTCTATGTTCAATAGAACGATAGATATTGCGCCCCTGCAACTCATGTCTGACCATGGAAATCACTTTGAGGAATAAAATCATAATATCAAGGTCAAAACACACCTTTTTCTTGGAACAATAGACCTTTGTTTTAGCAATTTAGAAGGGTGGCATCCCCCTATCCATATTTAGGAAGCATTGGTTCTCCCCCTTCCTTGTTAAGGGAGTGCCATGGATCTCTATCTCTCACTCTGTGGGGGTGCCATTCTTGTGGAGGGAAAATGGGGATCCTCCACCTTATTCTCTGGACCAACTCTCTCAATATTGGGTTGGTTATGTTCGACCCCCATGATATGGCTTCACCTTAGGATATGATCCATACCTCAACGATCCATATCCTCAACCATATCCTTCATTTTCTCATGGTGACTGTGCCTCTCAATCCTATATATTGAAGTTTTTTCCAAGGAGAATAAATATCTATATCTGAGCATATGAAACCTTTAATCTAGTAAGGGAGGTAATCAGTTAGAGTATCATCATTTTGATCTTGGTATATTTGTGCAAGGGGTTGGATGAGGAGATATTGGAGAGGTTGTTGCAGCATCAATCGTGGTATGTAAGTATTCTCTTTTGGGTTCTCATTGAATATACTTGGCCTATTTCCTTCAAGATTGGGTATTCTTGCATATGTTTTTCTATTGTTGCTTTAATCTTCATAGATGAATTTGTTTTACCTAATCAACTAGAGTAGGAGATAGTTGCTTCTCTTTGCTTCCTATTTCATTTATCAAGTTTTTCCAAGGGGTTTGAATATCAAGCTCATGGATTGGAAGCATCAAGGACAAACTTTGTAAAAAGGTTCATCATGCACTTTTCTCCCTCTCTTTCTGATTGGTTAAAATGATTTTAAAGGGATGTTAGTTTCCACTTGTAGTGCTTTTGTCTTGGTATAGGGGTCTGGTAATACAAGGGAAGTGTTATCACTAGAATTTTGTCTACAACAATGCATGGAAATGGTTACATAAATACAACAATGCCAAACAACTATTAGTTCACCTGCACCACCAAAATGCATTTCCAAGAGGCAAAAACTATACAATTGGGCAAAAATTGACATGCTCCAACTCACTAAAGGAAGAGCATGCACAATACGTGGGCCAAAGAATCTGGTAGAGCATGGGCCAAATAATCTCATACGAAACATACACCACAGGAAGTTTCACCTATCTGTAGGGGAAACATTCTATAACAGAAATTGGCGACTCCACTAGGGATCGACTTTGACTGGTCTTTCCTTGGATAGTCTAAATCATTCATCTATCATTAGATATTGTTTGGTGCTTGATTATGACCTACTTCCACTTCTCTCTTATTCACTAAAGAGATCATAGAGTCATTGATTGGTTTTCTGATTTTTTATCCTTTTTGAGCAATTTTTTGAACTTTTCATAAAAGTGTCACTCCCCTGTAGTTCACACCAGGGCACCATATACTTGATTGGTGCTCTCCTGCAGTGTAAAATAGGGCACCATGGCACCCTATCCCTTTGAGAATAGGAGAACCAATCTCCCTTTTTAGGGTTTTTTGTTTATATCTGCTTGATTTTGCTCAGTCTTCTTTTGAGGGGATTTTTGCCCAGAGACTCCTTATTGTATTTGACTTTGTTTTCTTGAGAATTCGACAGTCATCACACAATTATATTTATTCTTTGGGATTGAAATTTTATCCTTGTTGTGATCTCATTGGGTTAATAGGATCCCTTGGTTCATCCTTCCTTCCAATTCTCTGATCTTCATATCACAAATCTTTCAGATTGCTTGGTTGTTTAGGACTGTTCATCAACTAGGGCTTGCAAAGGTTGCTTGGTATTGAGCCTTTTCTTCTTCTTTGAAATGTCTCACTTTTTTGGGATGATTAATACTCTCTTGTTTTCCATAACCCAATATTGAACATTGTTTCTTGTTGATTTTGTTTTGAGTAATTTCATGAGTGCTTGTCTTCTTTCTCTTTTGTATCTTTGATTTATTGATTGAATAGGTTATCCCCACTTGTTTTCTTTCAGTTCTCATCATTTTGAATGTGCTTTGTTTTATTTCTTTCTTGTTTCATACTTATTTGTGTCAAACATAGATGTATTTCATTCCATTTGAAAATTAAGAAGAGAAAAAGTTTTCATATCACTTTTAATACACAATGAAACAAAGAATCTTTCTGCCTTCATTAAGAAGTTTTTTTTGGTACACATTAGCAAAAGAGATAGTTTTGCATGTGCATTTTGGTTTTCAGAAACATTTTCTTAGTAGTTTGGCATTTTCTTGATCCAATATATTGAAAGTTGCATTGTTTTGGGTGCTTACTTGTGTTAAGAAGAATATAACTCTTCTCCTTCGCATACATATAATTCATCAAAAAAAAAAACTACATATCATTCTTTTGCATTCTATTGGAGTCGAGTCTCTCTCACATCATCGGTTTCATATCCATGAATCCTTTGAGTAAAAGACATTAAAATAAACCACGTGTTAACAAAATCAACTAGAACATTTTTTTTTAATACACCAACAATATCATAGGATTAGGGTCTTTGGACTAGGCAAAGAGAGAAAATTGTTGAAAACTACTAAACATACTATAGAGGACTAAAGAGTGTACAAATCCAACTTTCATATAAGCATAGATGGGAACTCCCTCTTTCTCAGGGGTTAAACACAAGGTCATGTGCAGAAGAGAAAAAAATATTACCCATCCAAATATTAACCAATCGTAATTGGCATAGAGTATACTGGGGGTTTTTCTTGGGAAACCACTAGTTTCATTTGGTCTTGGTGCTTCATGAATCTTGAATCTGTTATGGGTCCTCAGGAGTCTTACTGGTCCACTTGTCTTTAGTTCTCTTGAAGATGACTAGGAGTTGGTATCCTTAGTGTCATTTCCTAGGTATCTACATAGGTGACTATGGGGGATTCCCATGGTACCTTGGGAAAATGTCGTATCACACTCTTAGTAACCTTGGAGGGTGATCCCATGAAAGTGAGGGTTTCTTGCACTGAGAAGGGTTGTTACGTGGAGTTCGGGGTAAATAATTCTCATTTCTTCATTGGTGGCTTGATATCCTATCTTTGAAATATCCTTGAGCCTATTGTTTCTTAGTTGATTTATTTTAGTTTTTTTAGGAGTGTATTTCTTTGAATTTCGTAGTCATCCTTAGGATTGAAGAATTCAATGTATATAAGATATGGATCCTGACATTCAGGAACCTCAACGTAATTTTTCTTATGAAGGAATGATCGACGATCACCCTTATGAGACCAGGAGCATCACTCTTGGAAGTGGTCAACACATTGAAGAACCAGCCACAACCTTCGTAGAAAGGATTGCATATTTTTTGAATCCTCTTTTTACTTATCCACTCGACCAACCACTCATTGATCCACCATCCATGAGATATTTTGATGCCTATTATTATTACTATTTAACATCTGGTTCCACCAATACATAATATTTTGGCATGAACCCGTCATCTTTTGGTTTTCCTGAAGGACTTGGGAACTCAAGTTTTTACTCAAATCCTATAGTTGATATTGTTGGTGCTTCATATCTACCAAAAACTTCGGTGACCTTGGTGACCCCAACTGAACTATTTACAAATACATCTCCTTTTGCACATGACTCAACTAATATTCCTTCTTAATTATTTCCAAACATGCACACACCAAGTTCATTACATGATCATTCCATCGATCAAATGGTCGACAATCAAAATGCTCACACAACCACTGTTACACAAGATACCCTATCTCCATCTCACACATCGCAGATTAGTGCACCCTGCATTCGAGGTCAATATTTAATGGGAGGAAAACCTTCATCTGGAGGGAAGCCTTTAGTTGTAGGGAAAAATCTTATTAGGGGGGAAACTACGTGGTTGCAACATCAACAAGCCTGGGGGAAAGATGCTCCTGCAAGTCCTTATATCCCTACTACCACTGGCCTGTATCTTGGACATCCATATCCAGGAATTGCAAAAACTTTGTGGGATCAACCCAATCTGGCAAGCATTCCTCCGTAAGGAAATTTTCCCTATCAATCAATAAGTCCCAGGATTCCAACACAATAGTACCTTCAATCATAGTATATGGGAGTTCCATCAAGAAAACCACATCACATGGGGGTCCATCAGGTCAGTCTCAGTACGTAGGAGGTCCATATGTTCAGTCACAGTACATGGATGCAAAATCAAGACAACCACCTTACATGGGTGGAAAAATAGAGAATCCACCATATATGGGAGGACCATCTAGTTTTTTAATCTCCCCACAACCTAGATATGCTCCTACTAGTGTTCCCACGCAATATGGTTATCACCAGTATATGAACGCTAATCGACATATTCGATTCTTGGCTACGTTAGATATTCCATATATGTCACGTTTAACAAACATTCTCATTCAACATGCCCTGTTTTGGCCAACCATCTCTACCAAATTATTGTCTGACATCCTGAAATTCAATGGAAAACCTGGGGAAGATCCTAACAATCATGTTATGAATTTCCATTTATGGTATTATTACAACTCTTTAATGGATTATTCCATTCTTCTCAGACTTTTTTAGAGAATACTTATAGGTTCCGCAGTGAAATGGTATATTGAGTTGCTGTGTAATTCCTTTGTCAACTTTAATTCTCTTACCATGTTTTTCCTGATGCATTTTTAGCTTCCTATATAGTATGAGACCAGTACATAACTTTTGACCTCACGATGAAAATCCTCTTCCATGCACATATCCTATCATATTCATGAGTAGATATGGCATAGACAGTTGATTAAAGCTCCAATTCTGGACCAACTCCTCGTGGATTGGTTTACAAATTCACTCTTACCTCCCATTACCCATGATGTTGCTATGGAATATGGTGTTATTGAGGAGTAGGCTATTAGCTGTGCATAATATTTGGACTTGTTTTACTGTCGGTCCAACACACTTTATGATATTATCCCTATCACTCATCATCTGTCAAATGATTTGTCAAGACTTTCTCTGGAACCAAGTTATGTTTCAAACACCACAACTACTTCCACTCCTTCTCAAACCTCTGAGGTGAATTCAGTCCAATCCACTTCATCTTCGCAACCAGGGGGTAAGAAGAAAAACAAGGTTAAATCCAATAAATATTCTGATGAGTGGATAATCCAAATATTGTTAATACTCAACTAACTATGAAGGATAAGTTTCCTTGCATGATCTATGAGGAATACCACTACAAGAAATATTTCCCTCATCATGAGGAAATCGTTAAATTTTTTAAGGGTACCTACAAACCTATTCAACAACAACGTATGGTTGAAAAAAACCATGTCCCTTAGCAAGGATGATACCCAAGCCATTCCCACCATGGGGATGCTTCCACGAACACCTCTGAGGTGTACATGTTTAAGATGGTTAATGTCACAACTCAAGAAAATACTTATGACACTCCTCTAGGTGATCAAACAAAAAGAACCATTTTCGATCAACCCTCCACCTCCACTCCTCCTCCATCTTCCAATCCTCTTCACATTGAGAATCCAATTTATAATGCAGTGTTGCACCCATGCACGAGATTATTTCACAAAGAAACATTTAATCCAAATTCCTGTGCTTCCCAAAACAATATTGTTGAAGATTTTGTGCAAGTGCCTTAAGCTATGTCAACCCTCTAAGTTTTACAGAACTTTCCAAGTCAGTGTAGAACCTTGTTGTCATCCATTAGAGCTATGAATATCAAGGAATCAAATATCATTACATTTAATCTGGACTACTTTAAGGAGAGTCTCTCCCACCACTTATATTTCCAAATTCAAATTTTGGTTGGTGGGAAGAACATTCATCGTACTATTTTGGATGAAGGAGCCTCCACTTGTGTCATGTCTTTGCCTTGTTGGAAAACCCTTGGTGTTATAGGATAAATCCGTGAGTGCGGACACAAACCGATCTCCCTAGATCCACCTGGTATCTAGAACAAAACAGGACAGAATAATACACTTTCCCTAGACCTAGACTATTGAATGAACTTGAGAGATGAGGATAATGGACATACCTTATGAACGCTTTCCTTGTATCTCTGTTGTTCCAAGCTTCGCTCCAATTCTCTTGCACCGTTCAGATCACAACAACACAAACCAATCGAAGTAAAGGCATATTGATATATTCAATAGCTAGTCTATACATATGATCAAGGAATTATGTAATAAAGTGACATCATCTTTATGGGAAAGGGACATATTACTATATTGAATCAATTGAAAGTGAAACTTACAACTCGAGCCTTGATGTCGTAGGTCTCCTTTCAATGGCTCCTAGCTCTGACACACACACACTTGCTCATGCATGAAGAAAATCAACCACATATGATGACCTTGTTGTTGTCTCTTGTTGTTGTAGCATCAGTCCTCCATACAGTCTTGCACTAATTCTCCAATCACTCTCTTGCTAGCTTGCTTAACTTCTTATTGAATTAACCCTTTCCATGAACAATCTCCTCAATATATAGGAGAAGATAGATTAGTTACTTGGATAGGGAATGATCCCAAGATATCTGGAATGCCAGCACCTGAATAACCATTCGAAAGCCAACTCATCCTTCTAGAAGATTCCCTTCTAGAAGATTCGAGATCTTTATATTTTTCTCCTTTAAGAGCATGTTCACACCCTAACCATGAGTACAGTGTGAGAAGTTCACACCCCAGATTAAGGTATCCTGCGAGAATCAGACATTCTCGCAGGAGAATATATAAGTAGCCTGCGAACATGTTTCAAAATGTGAGTTCTGGAAGAAGACAACTGTAAATTTTCTCAGGAAAGTGTTCTTGGTAAAGAGCTTGATTTTCCATCATCATGATATCATCATGACATCATCACAATGACCAAATTTGTGGATAACAGAATTCCCCCCAAAGTCTGAGAGCGGAACTAGTGATGGTCGATAGACTTTGTAAGCTGCATGTGTGTGTCAAGAACCAAAAGCACATCTAATCAGAGACCTGCAAACATCCAAGCATCAGCAAAATATTATGTATATCGATTCCGAGGTAGGCATTCCCATACTCAGATCATAGACTGATGACATCATAAACCAAGCTCATGGCCACCAATCATACACTGTGGATCCATGCCGTCACTCTATAGCACAGCCACCTGAATACACTATGGATCTGTGCGAAATTTTTTCAATCGAGACGACATAGCCACGCAACATACACAGTGGATCTATGTGTCGTAAATTATGCATACTCCATCGCAACCTAGATCACAAAGACAATATCCATGGTCTTCAATCTCGTCACCCAAAGCATGAATCTGACCATGTGATTACAAGTGTCGAAGTCGAACATGGTAGAAACCACTTGATTACCGATCATTGATGTATACCGTTAACAAGTGCGAGGGAAATCATCATTAATGTCAATGACTCCCAAGGTACTATAGTACAATCCATCGATTGTGAATAAATGATTTGATGTCAAACACTCGATGGAATCTCTCGATCAGGGGCCAATTATGAAAACCCACTGTCGAAAGCGAGAAACTTGTCATTGAGGTATGCAAGTTTCAAGGTACTAAATAATTTCTAAGTCTTGATTCCAGATAATGTGTTGAAGTCGACAGAACAAGACTCATCACAGGAGGGCCTTGATGTATCCCACATCAGTGACACAAAATGAGTAACAGAGTTTGAAAGTGAGACAGAGCATGTGACAATTGGACTTTGGACACAGGGAAGGCTGACACAGAATGAAAGTATAACTGCAGATGGCCGACTCAAAAGAGGTTTGGACTGCTCTTGAACATATGGATGACACGACCAATGATTTGGCAGCATTGACTCAAAGACGACACATGGAAAGGCCTTGTTATTGAATCAAATGAGAGACAAATGGATTTCTCAAACCGACTTCAGATGATGAATAGGGGGTGTCATGTTCAAGAGCGACACTTACTGCCAATTAACACAAATATGAAACATATCCCTTTCCCAAATTTTCCCCCACCATTTCTGGCAAGTACCTCTTTATTTTTATTCAAGCTTGAAGAGGATCACATATGCTTGTTGATATAAGCTCATCCTTCAGACGAGTCCCTCGGAGTATTTTTAACGAACCCTAAGAAGGAGTGGTTCGGTCCCATCACAGGTCAGTCAATGTTTGTTCAACGAGTCCAGAGATAGAAAAATCGAAGGTTTTTCAGGATCATAGAGTTTGGAAAAAAACTCAAAAGAGAACTCTTTCAGTTCCTTTTTCGTACAATAGTCCAACGAGATCGAAAAAGGGTTAAACTATTGCTCGAAGGACGCATAACTTCAAATACTTTAATGAGCGTGAAAAGAGAAAGATCGCTCGGCAATCTTTTCATATTTAGGGAGTCGTGAAAAGAGATTAAAGTTAACTCCATGGGGGTTCCTTTTTCGTGTAACCACAGCGAGCCCGGAAAAGAGATAAAACAACGCTCGATCACGTTCTTATATTTCGACAAACGCAAGAACGGATAAAAGGAACTTGAGGTTTTATATCAAAACCATAGGAAACCAAACAAAAACACACCACACTTCAAAAGTTTTTGTCCATAATCATCCGCATTGGGTACCTGCAAGTCATTTTACTCACTTCCGTATTAGTAATTAGGGTTAATCAATGAATAAACATGAAAAAAAAACACTTTGAACATGGTAAAAAGTAAATAAATCAAATTTACAATTCATTTTACCATATTGTTTTACCCATTTACCATTTGAGTGCAAAAAACCTCCATTTTACCTCCGATCTTCATCGTCGATTTGCGGGAGCTTCGAGCCATCATTCTTCGAGCCGTCTACGGTGTTTTGGTAAGTTTTCAATTCTCTATCTTTTCATGGTTTCAATTCATGATTTTATTGGTTAAATTTTAAGTTTTAAGTCCATTTGGCAAACCCTATGCATGTGGAAGGATTCTCGCAGGCTACCCATACGGGGCCTGTGAGAATGATTCATTCCCGCAGGTGGGCCTAAGGCATGGTGCGAGAAGTTTTCATTGTGTGTCATAGGCCACCTGCGAACAACGCAAAGTTCAAAAAGTTTTTAAATTTTTAGCCAATAGAAAAGGTTTATTCCATGAATGAGAGTTTTAATCATCTTCATATGTTCTCTATGCAGGTTTATAACCATCATAATGGTGCTCGAATGGAGAGAAAGGAAACACGATGATGATAATGCAACCACCAAAAATCACTCTCTGACTCTTTCCGCTTTAAGAGATTGCGGTCTCTTGAAGTATTTCCGCATACCGGGCATGAGAGCCCAAGTTCGATTGCTAGAACACTTAGTCTGGATTTGGGATCCAGATCGGCAGGTTTTTAATGTCGGTGCTCACACTTTGACGATCGACATTGAGGATATATATTTCCTGACTGGGCTATCCAGGCGAGGGTCCTACGTCAGTTTGACTGGTAGCCGGAGGGGTGGTCTGAAAATGAGTGAGTATTGCTGAGAGTATTGTGTACCAGAGGCTGAACGTCAAAAAGGGAAAGTGGCCATTTGGGGAGTGACTGATATAACTCTCCATACCATTCTCTTCACTATCGCTCAGATGGCAGGAAGTGTTTCCCCACATATGGCTCTGTAGATCTATTTTCAGTATGCCCTCGAGTGTATTGAGCCCCGGGTTTTCAACTGGGCTGACGCAGTGTTACGCAACCTCAAGAAACAACTGACCAAATGCAGGCGTGGAGAACTAAAGCAGTTTGGTTATGGATCATTGCTAGTGTCCTTCTTCTATGAGAGGGTCAGAGAGTGTCCTTACTCTGCAATGTTGTTGGTTTCTCAGCCAAGACATATACCTCGTAGAGATATGAGTTCATTTGTTGGGGCATAGATTGCCCATGCAGCGGAAGCTAGGTTCCGAGTACTACGACTAGCACCATCGGCGAAGCCAATATAAGGTAGCGAAAACTCCGACATCTGGCAAACAAACACAATGTCTCGTAAGGGTAGAGACCAGATAACGTCAAAGAAAAACTAAAGTAACACACTCACGCAGTATGATACATAAAATACAAGTACTCATGCATAAATGACTTATGCGTAGTACTTCTTTAAGTACAACCCATTCCTGGGTTCACTCAAAGGTACACCATCATAATCCACTAGCTCATACGCTCCTTTTTCCAAAACTTTGCTAACAATGTAAGGCCCACGCCACATTGGTTCGAATTTCCCAGCTCCTAAGACATCTTTATCTTGTTCATATAGAAGAACAAGATCTCCTTCAGAGAAGACAAGAGGTTTGACATGCTTGTCGTACTGTGCCTTAACGCGTTTCTTCTGGGCTTCTATTACCAGAGTAGTGTCACGACGAGTCTCGTCTAATCGCATTAAATACAACAGACGTTCCTCTTTGACAGAAGTATTAGGTAAGAGTTCTACAGCTAGCTTCAAAGACGGTATCTCACATTCTATTGGCAGAATGGCTTCCATACCATAAACTAATCGAAAAGGCGTGAATCCTGTGGCAGACTTAACATATGTCCGATATGCCCACAATGTCGAAAATAACATTGTGTGCCAGCAGGTTTTATGGATTCCTATCATCCGTCGAATCATAGTTATAAGAACCTTATTGATGGCTTCGACCTGGCCATTGGCCTGTGGATAATAGGGCGTTGAGGTATCATGACGAAGGCCCAACTTCTCTGTAAGTTGAGACATCATATTATTCCTAAAATGACTACCGTGATCAGTAATGATAGCCTAAGGAACACTAAAACGAGTGATGACATGGTTTAAAAGGAATAAGGCTGCAGTCTTCCCAGTATTATCGAATGTCGGCATTGCCTCGGCCCACTTTGTGAAATAATCAACAGATACAATAATGTAACCATGCCCCCTGGCCGAGTGAGGGTGACATGTCATGAAATCAATGCCCCATTTAGCGAAAGGACCTACTGAGACTATAGGATGAAGAGGAGCAGGATGTGACTGAATCTTCTGATTATAGGTCTGACAGGCATGACACTTCTGGACAACAGTAATGCAGTCAGTGAATAGGGAAGGCCAAAAGTAACCTACACGTAAGATCTTCTGGGCAATAGAATACCCAGACATATGACCACCACATGCTCCTAAATGGCAGTCATTCAAAGCTTTCTCAGCTTCGTCAAAAGTCAAACAACGCCGAAAGACAGAGTCAATGCCTCAACGGTAAAGAGTATCGCCGAGGATGATATAATGACGTTCTTGATAACGTATACGACGTCGTTCATTACTGGACAAAGTAGGCTGAAAAGTTTGAGTTTGGAGATATATAATGATATCTCCGTACCAAATATCGTCGGTACTAATAAGGAAAAGTGACTCGTCAGGTAACGAATCGAATGCTACCTTTTCCGTGGCAGTGTGGGGAAAGTCACAAATTAACTTAGCGAAAACTAGGGATTTCTTCGACGTGGCGCGATCGAATTCCAAATCGAACTCCTGGAGAATAACAATCCACTTGGAGTACTTTCCCCCCAGCAATTGACGTGTCAATATGTGTTGCATGGGGTTACAGTGTGAAATCACTATAGTCTTCCTGGCGAGAATATAATGACGGAAACGTTGGACTGCTTGGATATCAGCCAAGGCCAGCTTCTCAACATGTTGGTACTTGATTTCAGTGGATGATAAACTTCTACTCAAGTAATAGATAACATGTTCATCATGGTTATCATCCTCTTGAACGAGAACCATGCCGATAGTGTACTCGGACGCGGCTAGATAAAGAAAGTAATCTCGGCTATAATCCAGAGGAAAAAGAAGAGGAGATTTTGTGAGGGATAACTTTAAAGATTCAAAAGTGTTGTTAGCAACCTTATCCCAGACAAACTCTGAACCTTTCTTTAGAAGACGTGTGAAACCACGAGTAATCTCGACGTAATTCGGGATGAAACAACGAAGAAAGTTTGCTTTCCCCTGCAAACTTTGTAACTGACGCAAAGAAGAAGGAGGAGGGAGATTAAGAATCGCCTCGACCTTGATAGGATCTACCCGGATCCCATGGCGTGAAACAATGAAACCTAGGAGACGGCCGGATTCTACGCAAAAGACACATTTATGAGGATTCAGGAGAATGCAGTAGAATCGACAACGAACAAAAATTGCTCGGATATGAGTAGGGTGATCGACTCGACATAAAGAATGAGCCAGCAAATCGTCCAAATAAGGTTGAACAATATGCTTGATATTGTGAAATGCGTAAGACATAGCATGTTGGAACGTAGCACTTGCATTCTTCAGACTGAAGGGAAGTTTCCTGTAGGCGAAAGTACCCCAAGGACAAATAAAATCCATTTTATGTTGGTCCTCAGGAGCGATATTGATTTGATTATAGCCGGAAAATCCATCCATGAGGGAAAACATTTCACTGCCGGCACAGTCATCAACGATCTGGTCAACGAAAGGGGTTGGAAAATTGTCCTTTGGAAAAGCTTTGTTGATATCCCGATAATCAACACAAACGCGTATACTACCCCCCTTTTTATCAATCGGTATGGGGTTGGAAACCCATTCTGTCAATGCCACGGGGTAAATGAAACCGGCTTTAAGGAGTTTTTCAACTTCGAGTTTAATAGCTGCCGCTTTACGGGGATGGACAGGACGGAGGTACTGCCGGACTGGTTTAGCTCCGGGGTATGTCTTAATCTCATGAACAACGATAGCAGGGTCAATACCCGGCATCTCTTCGTAACTCCACGCAAAGATATCCCGAAATTATTTAAACAAGGAAGTACAAGTGACAATTTCTTCGGGAGAACACGAAGCTCCAATATGAACATTCTCGACTATCCCAGGTTTCACTGAAATATCTATGGGCATCGTGGGTGAAATGTTAATGAGGTTCCCTTCTGCAAACACATCTCGTGTAGATTGGGAAACCATGGATATAACAACAATGGTCGACGGAGTCGAGATCCGCTGATAATTCTCAAGAGTCTGTTGTTCCAGAAACAAGATGAAACGATGATGCTCATCGCCCCAAGGGGTATCTTCCATGACGGACATGATCATCTCGTCAGTGGTAAAGATGACACGGAAAGGATCAGGAGACAACTCGTCAAAAGAAGAAGTAGAAGGGGATGTCGATTGAATGGCTTGATAAGCGGACTCAACCGGACTTAATGGCATAACGTTGCCGAAACGAACATGATCTCCAAGATCAGGGACTACCCAAGGGTCAACAGACACCAGAAGTTCATGAGGTACAGTAGAGATCATATTAATAGAAGCAATAAACGGGTGTGGAAGATCGGGTGGTGGTGGTATGGGGAAAGTACCCATTAGTGAAGAGTCTTTTAAAAGACCGACCCCGACATTCTCGTAACCCGGTGGGATTTTAGCGATGAAAGGCACGTTGCCAACGTGAGTATCAACATTAAAAAAGGCAAGTTGATCGACCGTAACTACTTTTCCTTGGTGAGGAAATCGTACGACACGGAAAAGGGTTGACACGACAGCACGCATAGAATCGACCCAACTTCGACCAAGTAGAAGATTATAATCTAAAGGAGTATCGAAAACTTCCACTTCCACTTAAACGGTCTTACCTTCCAAAGTGACAGGCAATGATGGTAGAACACCATAAGGCTTAAAACCCGAGCCATTAAAGGCTCGCAAAGTGTTTTTTGATTCGTTTAACTGTGGAGAGACAATGGATTTCCAACAATAAAAATACATTACGCACGTAGAGGCACCCTCATCGATAACAGTCCAGCAAATACTCTTGTCGAAGACCACAACTTGGATTTGAAATGCAAGCTATGGGGGTAACCTTGGAATATGATCATCCAAGTTAAAGACTATCAGATTCGTATCTGTTGGATCAATGCCACCTATATCTTTCAACAGCACCCTTCGTTGTGCAGGACAAGACTGAAGGACTTCCAGGGCAGACATAGCTGAGGGTGCTTGGGCCAGATCTTCGACAATGCTATAGTTCTGGGCTGCCCGAGCATGAGGATTGAATGCCGACTTCTTAACGACACCTTTTGGAGGTCGTAAAACTGTATCAAGACTCGGTCGTTCGAGATGAATAGGACCGTTCGTAGGTGGATTGGGTGGCGAAGGCTGTACCAAATTGGGAGGTAAGTCGTCAACCTTCTCCTTAGAAGGAGTATAGTCTTTAGCTCTAGTGGTAAGTGCAACATTGTTTTTCATGGAATCACCAGTGCACATCAAAACATAAGATGATGTAGAAGTAGAGGGTTGATCGTGGATGACCAACGAAGCTTGTTGTTGAGACGGGAAGGGTTGAGAGAAGACTGTTGGTGTAGAGGGATTTGGTGTTCTTTGAAGGAACTTGTTAACCTCGGCACGTCTCGGACAATCCTTCGTGTAGTGATCATCACCACAGATAAGGCAAGGGTAGCGTGGTTTGCGCTTATCCCGATCATCAACAGGAGGAGATTTGGTTTGATCATTTGGATTAGTGTTTTTACCCTCCTTATTCTTGCCTCTCCCTTTCCTAGACTTAGTCTTACCGGTCGGAGTAGATTGAACAATGTTCACTTCAGAGGTTTTACCGACGGGAGGAGCAGGAGACAGAGCACTTTGCACATTAGAAGAATTGGATTTTGGGGTTGTAGTTGAAACGGAATGTGAGTGGCTATGAGTGGAACCAATCACACCATCAACTGCATGTGAGGCATCCAGAGCAGTAGAAGTAGTGGAAGTACTAGGACGAGGTAAATCATGTAGTAAATCATACAATGTTCCCGTTTGCGAATAAACGAGATCAAGATACTGAGCACGACTAATAGCCTGCTCTTCTATGACAACACTGCCCATAGCAATGTCTTTACCAATTTTGTTTACAAAAGACTTGGTAAACCATTCTGCCAGTAACTGATCGGGAAGCTCAAGTTTAATGAGACGTCGCCTCCGTCGCCACTCATGAATATGATCAGATATATGAGTGCTCGAGCTTTGTTTGAAGGAGGTTAAAATCTCAGTTCCGGTATCGTAACGGATCGGTAACTGGTAGTGTGTTAGAAAATCCATTGCAAGGGTGTTGAAATCTGAAAATAAACCTCATGGTAATTCAATGTACCACTTCGTAGCAGCACCCGTAAGATTTCGTTGAAAAAGACGTAGTCAAATGGAGTCGTCCATCAATGAGTTGGATGAGCACCACAAATGGAAAGTCATGACATGATTATTTGGGTCCTCTCCCACCTTCCCATCGAATTTTGGAATGTCCGATGGAAGCTTTGCAGGAATAGCAGGCCATTGGGGAGAGTGATGAATAGGATCATTAAGAATCCTAGACAAATCTGGCAGATCCAGAGTAGCAAGAAAAGGAAATTTCCGATTCACTTGTGGATACTGGTGACTTTGGGGTGGAATCCCTGTCAGTAGACCAGTGGGACCATATGTAGTCTGCCCCCAGAGGGAAGATCCTGGTTGGTTCGGTGGTGGTTGAATCAGATAGTAACCCCAAGGATTTTGACCTTGAGTTTGATTAGTGACTTGAGGTTGAGTAGTCTGACCTGAACCCCAGATAGGATTAGTCACCCTTGGATATGGTTGACCTGTAGTAGGGACAGATTGCTGCCCCCCAACATTTTGAGGAAAGTTTTGCATAAGTTGATTCCAATACTGGGCCAATGCAGGAGGTATGTTTTGTCCTAAAGGTGAGGTTGGTCCCCCTATCAAAGGGATAGTTCCACCCGGAAGTTGTGTACCAACCGTAGGTTGCGTAGTAACTGTTTTATGTCCGGGAAAAGGAAAAGGAAACGTACTACCCTGACCACCAAAAGGATTGTGCAAGTTTAGTGCAACAGTCGGGATAATGCTACTAGTATTAGGATTTCCAGTAGGAAACTGAGGGAGTGTCGGGATGAAACCAGGAATAGGATGTCCAGGAAACTGAGGACCACCTGGAGAACCAGTTGGAGTTTGTGGAGGTGTTGGATGGGGAACATTCAACAAAGGATTCAATGCATGGTAACCAGGAGGTAGATTCGGATTACCCTCAGGAGTTCGCTAGGTATTAATAGGGGCAAGAGTGGTTTCCGGAATCGTGGTTTGGACACTCGAAGTAATAGCAAGATGGGCCATCTCGGGAGGGAGAATAAAATGATAAGTCGTAGTCTCTGGTGCAGTTTCTGTTTCAGGAGACACATGAGGGTTGATTTCGTAGACATGTGTGGACTCAGTACCAAACAAGACTCGTCGAAAATCCCCTGACCAAAAAGGATCTTGGCCTACTACACCGTGAGAAGGCCCAACGATTGATTCAGAATATGTAACAAGAGTTTCTTCAGAAATATGAAATCGTCCTGTAGGTCGTTCACCACGACGAATGAGATAATCCTCTATAGTATTGGTAATTCGAAAATCAGCAAGAGGATCAATGGTTTCTACTTGTGGACGTGGTGTAAAAACTTCTGGGACGTCACTGATGTCCACGTGTGGTAGAGTAACAAGGGGAATTTCACCCGGATGAGGAGAGTCCTTAGGGGTACCCTCAGGTGTTGTCGTATGCAAAGGTTGTGAAGTTTCCGGATGTTCCGGGGTAAAACCTTGCATCCTATGTGAATGTCGTGGAGGAGAAATTGTAAACAAATAACCAAATCCCCAATGGAAATCCTAAGGTCAACTTCGAGGAACGAACAACACACCCTAGTAAACAAAATCTAGAAGCAATCACCAAGCAAACAATACCTTCCAATATCGAAGCCACTAGTTGGTGATGAAATCCAACGTCGCAACAACGAGACGAGAAGGGGCGGGGCTAAGATGGAAAAGTTACATTGACGACCTGCTTAACAGACTTACACCCTGGTGCAAGCTCCCACATATAATCGTGGGTATACCCTCCAAGGAGCCCGAGTGAGTTTGATCAATGTCGATTCCAGGTACCGTGAAGACTTTCCCCTCCACAGTCACCTTGGGTAAGAACCTAGAGAGATAAGCCACTAAGGTCACCACAAACAACAGTACGACCTGGGGAAACAGTCGTCAGTCTGATCCACATGCAAAGGCAGGGTATCTAGCCCGAAATCAACTCAAAGGTTTCCACTCATAATTGTGGGTATACCTCGGAGTGACCCCCGTAATACGTGCAATCTCTACACCGATGTCAACAAAGCAGGGTTAGTAACTCTTCCAACACCAATGCGACCTAATGTTTGACCCTTGTGTTAGAAGGGCTTTCCAGGACAATATGCTACTAATGGAATTTAACACTCCCTAACTCAAGATGCTATTGTGTGTTTTTGAGCTTTTGGAGAGTGTGTCTCTCTTTCTACTCCAAAGCACTAGCCTAGCTAAATGTTGGTGAAAAGAGCCCTAGAAAAGAGTTACTAGATCAATTTTAATATTACGTAATGTTTTTATAGGCTGTTGTTTACTCAAAGGTAGCGGAAATGAAACTCATGATGTGTGACTCTGACCCAAATAATGCAAGGATATGATGAAATATAATATTTTTCATTCGATGAATCCTAGTTATGGGAGAGAGAGAACAATTTATGAATCAATCTCAATACTACAAAGCAAATGCAATGCTCAATTTCCTTTCAGATGCCAATGCAAACAATCATGTATCAATGAGAAAGTTCCATATGTCTTTTTCAAAACTTCAATACTCTTAAAACTTTGATTTTCAATGTTCTCGCAAAAGGAAAAAACAAAAAACTTGAAATAAAACATGCAGTTCACTTTCCAAGAAGAACTCTGATTAATGAGAAAAGAAAACCAAATTATAAAAACTCAAACAAACAACCCAATCCAATACTTTCAATGAAAGCAAAAATAAAAGCAAACCAAGGAGCTTCTCAATGCTAATGAAAAATTTTCCTTTCGAACCAACAAGCACAAGAGAAACACCAAACACTCAACTCTCAACCAATCCCTGGTTCTTAGCCAGTCAGGTACACTCAACTCCAGAAGTAAGAGAGAATGAAAATGCCAACAAGAGCTAAGAAATGAAAGTCAAGCTTCAAAGGAGAGAAAACACCTAGAAAACCTAGATCAGTTTCAGCAAGCCAATTATAGAAAAAGATATGTAAGTCACTAATTCAGTAAGCCAAAGAGGTGTAAATCAGCATATATGGGCAAATGACAGAGTCAAAATTTGAATTCAAAAATTTCAAAAATATGTTCGCAGGCCAGTGTGGAACACAGTGCGAGAAACTATTGTTCTCGCAGGCCACTTTGATGCAGCATGCGAACTGTTCGCACTGAAATGTATATGCGGAGTGCGAACTTTCAAGTTTCTCACAGGCTGTCAATGGACACAGTGCGAGAATCCCTGAAACTAATGAAAATTTTGAAAGAGCAAGCAAAATTCCAACTGGCTTATAGACCCAGAAGGTCTCTCAGGGTATCCTGAGGACTCAGAGACTGACAAATCAAGAGAAAATGCACATAGAGCAAATGGCCACAGAAAATTCAAAAACCATAAAGAAAAAGGGATAGTTTCCCCAGTGGAGTCGCCAATTTTGTTATAGGATAAATCCGTGAGTGCGGACACAAACCGATCTCCCTAGATCCACCTGGTATCTAGAACAAAACAGGACAGAATAATACACTTTCCCTAGACCTAGACTATTGAATGAACTTGAGAGATGAGGATAACGGACATACCTTATGAACACTTTCCTTATATCTCTGTTGTTCCAAGCTTTGCTCCAATGCTCTTGCACCGTTCAGATCACAACAACACAAACCAATCGAAGTAAAGGCAGATTGATATATTCAATAGCTAGTCTATACATATGATCAAGGAATTATGTAATAAAGTGACATCATCTTTATGGGAAAGGGACATATTACTGTATTGAATCAATTGAAAGTGAAACTTACAACCTGAGCCTTGATGTCGTAGGTCTCCTTTCGAGGGATCCTAGCTCTGACACACACACTTGCTTATGCATGAAGAAAATCAACCACATATGATGACCTTGTTGTTGTCTCTTGCTGCTGTAGCATCAGTCCTCCATACAGTCTTGCACTAATTCTCCAATCACTCTCTTGCTAGCTTGCTTAACTTCTTATTGACTTAACCCTTTCCATGAACAATCTCCTCAATATATAGGAGAAGATAGATTAGTTACTTGGATAGGGAATGATCCCAAGATATCTGGAATGCCAGCACCTGAATAACCATTCGAAAGCCAACTTATCCTTCTAGAAGATTCCCTTCTAGAAGATTCGAGATATTTATCTTTTTCTCCTTTAAGAGCATGTTCGCACCCTAACCATGAGTACAGTGTGATAAGTTCGCACCCCAGCTTAAGGTAGCCTGCAAGAATCAGGCATTCTCGCAGGAGAATATATAAGTAGCCTGCGAACATGTTTCAAAATGTGAGTTCTGGAAGAAGACAACTGTAACTTTTCTCAGGAAAGTGTTCTTGGTAAAGAGCTTGATTTTCCATCATCATGACATCATCACAATGACCAAATTTGTGGATAACACTTGGTTATCCTAAACTTACCCCATCTCCCACCACCTTGACAACATTTGATGGAAATGGTTTCCAACCTCACGAAATCTTGCAATCTTTCACTGTGGCATTGAAGGGTAAGACTATTTCGGTCGATATCAAAGTGGTTGACACACCCCTGGATTATGATTTGTTACTTGGTCATAGTTGTTTTTATACAATGATTTCCATCACATCATTGGTGTTTCATATTTTATGATTTCCCCATCAAGGAAATATTATCATTTTTTACCAACTTGACTATAAAACTCAGTATCTCAACAATATTGTAGTGAATAGTGTCCCTTTTCTAGGACATAATAGATTTAAGAGTGTAGGAGTAGGTCTCATTAAGGATTCCTTTCTCATGGGGGGTTTTCCTTTACCTTATCTTGCCACCGCGCACGTTGCCACGTTAAATATGATTTCGAATTAGGTGCGAAAATCCTTAGAATTATTTGATCCTTTGGTAGTACCCAGTCTCGATGAGCATAGTTATTTTCCTGTGTCAAGGTTGTTAAAAAATGAAATGGACGTTTACAAGCATATTTTGTTTCCTATGTCAAGATCATTAAAAAATTAAATGGATTCTTACGAGCATAGTTCATAGTCTCTATCAAGATTTAAAAAAAATGAAATAGACCCCCCTCCATTCGAATCGAATCTCACTTTGTATCGAATACTTCAACCTTCTTTTCCTCCTCCTAGTGAAAATATTATTATTAGTAACCAAATGCCTAAATGAGTAAAGAAGAAGAATAGTCACCAGAGGAAATGGCACTTAGGGGGAAGGTCTCCCACCTCTAGACATCATTATGGATCGAAGCCGCTAGCTTATGCCAAATAAGCTGGGGGGGAAACACCCCTAGAGAAACATGCTACTAGGAGTGATTCTCGCTTGGGAGTCATTCCCATCATAACGTAGGAGTTTTCCTAGAACAAGTTCAATCTTTTTTATTTTGCGTGCTCATAAATACATGAGAATGGGTTATCGAGATCAATATTTTTTCTTTCTCATGCTCATTAATACATGAGAATAGGTTATTGAGTATACTTTTATCTCTTTTTCATACTCGTAAAATATATACGCAAAAGGAACTCTTTGGAGTCTCCTTTAAGCTCTTTTCAGACTCCCTAAACATGAAAATATTGTTGAGTGATCTTGCTTCTTTTCACACTCATTAAATTTTTTGAAATGGAGTCTTTCGAGTGGTAGTTTATCTATTTTTTGTCCTCACGAGACTAATTAGAAAAAAGGAACACTCTAGTCAAGCATGATTACAAGAGTTCTCCCCTGTATTTTTTTACACTTTTTTCAGACTTGGGAGACTAAATTTATGAAAAATTCACTCTTTGAGTCATCTTTAAGTTCTTTTCAGACTCTCTAAACATGAAAAACCATCTATTTTACCTTATTTGGGCTTGTAAAATTATGCATTGAAGGAATTATGTGAGTTCAATCTCCGGGACCCATACGTGACTAAACCCCTCCTTCCTTATGTTAGTTAAACATATGTTGAGGGACTCATCCAAAGGATGATCTATACCGAGAAGATGCTATCCTCCTTGAGCTCGTTAAAGAAGAAATATGTACTCATCTATCTGGATGGGCGGGGANGGGGGGGGGGGGGGGGGGGGGGAATTGAAGGACGTGGGTCAATTTTTTTGGAATCCTTTATGACAGCTATCGTCTCCCTTGAATATGGAACCTATTTGGGTATTGTCTTAGAGTTGGATAATATGCTTGTCTCTGATTCATACCAATTCCATGTGTCACTATAATTTTTCATTCCAGTCGAAGAATGCTCTTTTGTCATCACATTATGTTCTTGGTACTCGTCGAATCAATGCTTCCAATTCATTTGTCATGCATCATCATATTCAATGGAATTTTCACTTCAAACCATCCATCTATAGTAATACTAGTTTTCATTTCCTGTGTCAGTCCATACTCATTCAATCCACCATCTCACATCACTTTCCTGTGATGTTTTTTTGTTGATGATTGGGAATACATCAAGGCCGTAGTCCTTTGACAAGTCTTTTCCTATTGACTTCCACACATTATCTAGGAATTAGACTTAGAAACCAGTTAGTACCTTGAGATCTACATGCCTCAATGGAATGCCTCCTCATTTTTGACAATACGTTTACATCATTGATCTCTGATCAAATGATTCAACAAATGTTCGAAATAAACTCATTTATTCACATTCGTTGGAATGTACAAGGGTGCCTTGGTATTCATTGTCATCATTGGTGATTTAACTCACACTTGTTAATGATTTACCTCAATGACTAGTAATCAAGTGGTTTCTACCATGTTCGACATCAAATCATCTATTCACATGGCTATATTTGTACCGCCTCGTGATCGGGACATAGACCATGGGTAGGGCATTCACTCTATTATATGTTTTTCCGAGGATATGATGGAGATCATTTGATCATGTAAAAGATTTCAATACAATCACCATGCTACCAATCTTACTGATATATATAATGTCACATTGATCCACATTGTATTGATCTATGGCTATGTTTTGTCATCTCGTAGCTCCACTATTTATTTTTCATGGTTGCGATTAGTTCATGTCATGGAGGTATGGATCCACGTTGTATATTTGGTGGCCATATCCTTAGTCAGTATTTTCATGGATCTACAGTGTATTGGTCGACATTCGTTCTTTGAGTCATCTCGTATTCTGATCATAGGTATGCCTACTTCGGAAATGTACCGATTCGGATTCGAAACGTCGATGACAAAAATGACACCAACTGTGGATTATCCGGCAATTAATCTCGAAACTACTCACCACAGAAATCTGAAAACAACAATGTATCATATATTAATATTGTTTGATGATTGTTTGCATATTCTTCTAGGTTCTCCCACTCCAATACCCTTTCATTGAAGAATTTGTAAAGTGTTTTGGCCATCAATTTCTCTTCTGACCTCACACTTTAGGGGGAAATATGTTACACGCCAAGATTGCACACCTATGTATCTCACCCTAAGTGTCACAAGTGTTGAAAAGTGACGTATGCACCTTATTGGGCTCCTATTTTGTCATACTTTTTTCCATATAAATACACTCATCATTACACCTCCCCGAATTTCGTCCATAATATATCCCTGATTACACCATAAACCTCCATTATCTCATGTTATTCATCCTATGTGGTTAATACATAATTTTCCATAATTTTAGTGATTAAAAGGTTGAATATACAATAGTTTTGTTGATGATGGTTTAATACTATGTTTCTATGACCAAACAATATTTTATCGCACTAGAATTCATCTGGTACCCGCACTGGAGGTCATCTGGTACTCACACTCCAAGTCATTTGGTACCAGGAAGTTCTACAGTCATCACGTACTTGCACAATCATCCAGTACTCACAGTCCATGTCATCTAGTACCCACACTCCATGCCATCTGGTACTCACACTCCATATCATCCAATACTCATAATTCATCTCATCCGGTACTAGAATTTTCCAGAAATTATCTGATAACAAAATGCTCCAGGTCATCTGGTACCAACATCAACAACCGCCTGGTACTGGATTATAGTCGAAACTTTGGCATGCTTCTAGAGAAAAATTGGGGACATGGGTTTTGTCTAGAACGATGTCTACATGTGGATAATTAATCCATAATTCACCGAGATCACACGTGTAGACCTCCAGATTGGGGGGAATGATTCTACAAAAATTAATAAAAATCTCAAACTGCCAACTTGCACCTCAATTTTTGTGTAGCTGGTATCATATCTGGAAATTCAAAGATATGGGTTTTGTCTAAAATATGGAAAATTGAGTATAATGCATGCAATGTTTCAAAATTCAAATTAGTTTAGAAGATATGGGTGGATCCCTAACTCGAATCTGCCCAAATTACAATAAAACCCAGATTTTTGTGATTTTATTCCAAAAATGTAAAATTTGAAATGTGAGCATTGGGATTCGGTCCCATCCACTCCTCAATGATTCTTCATGTATAAATAAACCTCATAGGGCTATGAGAAAGAACCATTAGTTTTATGAAGATTTTGTAAATGAGAGATTTATTCTTGTGAGAAAGCTTTAAGGAGTTGTTAGCCATGTAAAAACAGAGTTTTTGATCTCAATGAAGAATTGATTATTGTTGCCACATTAAGCATCCTTATATCTTGGTCTGAGTCCTTCTTAGCAACACTAACCTCTTGGGAAGGCCCCCTCAATGAGGGTAAGTGTTTCCATACTGTATTTATTTTGTAGATTAATATTGTGTTGTTTGTTTACATACAATTCAAGTTTGGTTTTGATTATTGATTGGATGCATTTCAATTATGTCATTTACATTAGTTTTGGTAATTAAAAAATAGATTTCGTATTACCCTTCATTTGTGTGAACCAATCCCGTAGATATATGTTATTTGCATTAATTTTTCCCAATACTCTGTTTTGTGCAATTCATTCTCATTGCATTTCAATTCATTTCCAAACCTTTTTCCCATATGTACATCTTATCTTTTCTCCAGAAATAGATTGGGATAATACTCCTCAAGATCACATTCATATGATCAAATTTCATTTTCATTGCCACCCATTTTCATTAACAAACACATACCTTTTGCAACTTCTATACTCATCTAGATTCAGTTCATACACATAGATCAATTGTAGAAGGTATTGTTCTCCCTCCAATTCTTCATATTCTACTTGCAATTCTTCCCACAAACATTGTTCCACACCCATGAATTTTGTCCACACATTCACCCTTTGTTTCAAATCTAATCCATTCCATCATATGCATATACCCATCATGCATTAGATTTATTCCATTACATAATCATATCTCCATTCCATCTCATTTCCATTTTGCTATTGTTTATTGCTTTAGAGATTGATTAATTCATCAAGACCTTATCATATACACAATTTTTTGAATGCAGTAAATAAACAAGTATCACTTTTTATTCATTATTTTCTTCCTAAAACTTAGTTATATTTAAAAGGTATTATTCTTTGTATGCATGTCTTTCAAAGCAGAAAATGAGTAATCTTGTATTCTCATTCATTTCTTCTAAATGCCCATTGTATTAAACATCCATTACTCTTGTGCATTTGATTCACTCATTATTTCTTTATGATTGGTGTATACATTTAAAAGGGTGATTTTGAGTCTAAGTGAATCTTAGGTGTTGATTGAGTTTGATGATTTTGATTTTCCCAAACTTAGTTTTTATTTCACGTACCTTTGGATTCCTTGCACTTTAATTTCACATAGCTTCAATGACCAATGGTCATATTAGAGGTCTAACTCGTGAGATATGGCCTTCCCGCATTGGAATTATTCCCAAGGTGTTAGTTTATTTCATGTCATTTGAATTCATTTCCATTTTCTTGTTTCTTTTATTGCATTTAAGTGTGGATCCACTATAGGAAATAATCATTGAAGGAAAAAAAACTTAAGTAAGTTACTCACGATTAATCACACGAACATCACCCTGAGTGTATGAAAGACTGTGATCTAAGACTTTATAGCACCAAGTTGTTCCTATGTTCCAGTGATGAATCATTAGTGTTAATTTCCTGTAGTGTTGGTTTCAAGATTGTTTTACCATCTTTAGATTAGGCTAGACTAGGCTCTGATCCTAGGTTTCCTGTAACTGCACCTCGAAGCTTACGAGCACTGGTTGATAATTTAGTTTGGTAATTAATAGTGCATATATTTAGCCCCACATATTTGGCGGCGTTTCCAGGGAGGTGCTAAAGGGATTAGAGCATAGGTAAGTTGCTTTTATTTCTCCAAATCCTTGATTTTTTCTTACATGCAAGTATTTTTCTTTTCATGCAAGTGTGTTTCTTTTCATGCAAATGTGGTGTGATTTTAAGGATGAACTAAGGGCGGAGAGAAGATGGTAATATGTGAGGGAAGATCCCACAGATCCACTTTAGTGGGGTTGCTCCAAAGTTAGGTTTTCCTCTTCCTTTGAGTAGTCATAATTTGTGTTTTATTAACATTAGCCATTTTTTATATACAAGAGAAGAGAAGCTAACTTGTGTGAATAGATAACTTGGTGACAACAGGGTCCTAGTGGCATGATGGTGCTTCAAGTATATAATTGGTTTTCTTACATTTTCTTTCAGTTTGCTTCATTTCCATTTCTTTAGGATTAAAAAAAATTGTTTTTGGGTGTTGTAAGAATCTCTAGTCCATGTGTGAGACAAGACCTATCAACCAACAAGATGTATTCAAAGATGATAATGAGTTTGGAAGAAATCTCTCAAATCCTAGCAATAGTTGGGATCTCTTCTTCTCAAGAAGAGTACATCTTGACAGCAATCAGGAACCTATCTCCAAAATACATAGAAGAGCCAAAGTCCTATGAGCCATACCTACAAGAAGACCGAGAAACCTTCATTGATCAATTTGACCAATCTATCAAGGATATCGAAGACTCATGGACCATATCTGATCAGGAGAAGCCATTATAACTTGAGATCGAGGAGGCTAAAGAAAAAAATACACATAGTGGTTTAAATGAAGAGGTGAACCAATGACACCATGATTATATTGAACGCTAGTTCCAGACGACTATCAAATTGCACCACCACTCTTTTCTTCAACAACTCTTCACATCATATTATTCAAAATTATTGGTTCATCATGTTCAGGTACTTATTAAAGTATATTATATAAACCTCAATGTGAGTATATTTATGATTCTGTTATGCACATGGCTTCATTGGAAGTATTGATATACTTGAAAAGGGGTCTTTTCTTAGGTAAGGTAGGACAATAAATAAATAAATGTTGCATGTAGTTCTTAGTTTGGTGCAACATCACTTTTTATGTCTGTTTGAATAAGTGTAGCTATTAGACTAAGAAACTAATCTTAAGGGAGTTTGTTGCCCCAAAATTTTCAATATGTTTTTCAAGTTGATAGTTAGATTTTTTTTTAAGTTTTCTAAATAAATCAGGCTATGATGATTTGTTGGAGTTTTGCAGGTATCCTCTTTTCGGTTGGATTGGGAGAACATATTCATGACTTATTCAGGGAAGTAATTTCATTTATTTTGGTTTTGTTGTTTCATTAAAAATATCATTTATTCTAATCCTTTATTACCTAAAACGGTTTTGGAAACAACTGAATCTCTTTTTCTACTGCGTCCTAAAAATTTGTTTTTCTTTTAAGATGGTTCTCTGACCTTTATTATTTTTTCTCTACTATTTTTCTGAACTATTTTCCTTGAATAAATTTATAGTTTAGGTACTTATTAATAATGAAAAACTAAAAAGAAAAGAGTTCAATTAATCAAACCCAAGGCTTTTTGTACCAACCAATCGTTTTCAAGAGATTTCATTTTCATTCTTTCTACAAAATTTCAGATCATTTATTATAGCAATAACTCATAGCCCCATCTTTAATTATACCATGGGATTACACAAAGTTAAAATTCCATATTATGGGGCCCATAGGCAGCTAGTACAACCTGATCTAATGTCAAAGTTGGTCAGTAGAGCATCCTTATTAAAGAGTAGCAGGAGAGTGCATGAAGTTTCTACCCATGGGAACACTATTATAATATTATATGGAGAAGATGAACTTGAGGACTAGAGGAACCTTTAGGTCATTCTCTCATGCCCTCATACACAACACATTAAGTAGGTTTGACCATCCCGTAAAAATGTTTTCAAAGATGCTTCCCCATTCACCCATGCGAACACAATATATAAATTTTATCTTAAGGGTAAAGTTCGGGACATGAGCTTTTGATGGAAAATGGGTGTAAGATGCTAACCCACTGGGATATTGAACAAGTCTGTTGACAGTGTGTGCTGATATGTGGTATGACTAGGAAAACCCATCAGGGTGCTGAAAAGGCTCATGGGCAATGGGGCATTCTTCCCGGGGATGATATTTCTTAGATGTCAAAATTACCCCATCGAAGTATTGAACAAGCTTGTTGGATATGGGTTCTAATTTTGATATGTCTAATCTATATTTGTCTGTATGAATGATATACTTGTGTAAATCATTAAGAAGAATCATCCATGGTTGAACTAAAGGTTAAATAAAATCCATCTATTTTCCATTTGGGAATAACCCTAAGTTGACCTTAACACCCTATCATCTAATTTATACTATATCTAAGATGTATTATCTTAAGAGTGGGACCATGATCTTAGAAGCCTAATATACTCAATTGTGAAATTTATCTTCATTATGTGAATGATTGTAAATTTTTTCAGAGTGAAAAAGGCTGATTAGTTTCCCATGGGGTTTTCATTTGTTGAGACTATTGATACTCTTTTATTTTCCTTCTGAAAGGAGAAGAACAAAATCCCTACTCTAATTTATATAGAGCTCTCTGAACACAAGTGTTGCTAATATTTTGATGAATTTTGTTTAATCAAGGAAATAGAATTATTTTCTATAGAACAAAAAGTTGATTATACATTTTTTGTGTGTTATGCTTGAATTATCTTGGTCAGTCATAGAAGGGGAATATTCATAAGTGATCTTCGAAAATTGTTTAAATCTAAATTGTCAAAATGTGACATTGGATGTACTTCATGTTATGATCGGTTTATTATACTATCTTATGATTTTATCTCTGTGTGGGCAAGCTTAGCACTCATGGAATTTGTTCCCATAATTCACTAGCAACTCTTAGATTGGTATCAACAAAAGCTGGCAGCAGTTTTTTTTCTTGTAGCCACATGCCACTCAGTCTTAAGTAGTTTTCATGAGGACATGAAAACTATTGGGTTTTGGGGATATCTCCAGATCCCTTCCATATCTTCAGAGTCTGTCTTGAGCATCTCCAACATCTCCAACATCTTTAGTTCATCTCAACCAGTTTTTTTCATGATCCAGTAGATCAAATTATGTTCTCTTCAGCTCTCATCATCTTTTGTGTAGATATCATCAGCTTCACTATCTTCAATATATGTCAACCTTTCTCCACCTCATATTTAGCTTCAATGGTCCAAATCATGGTTCCATAGATCTTTCATCCTATTATGCATAGTTTCCACTTCAATGTCCATTAGGTAACTTGAGGTAAAACATGTATACATATCTTTTATTTACTAAGAATTTGGAAAACATGATGCATAACCACTATTACCTACTCCACTATATGTTATTACCACTTAGAAAGTACCATCACAACCACTCAGTAAACCTTCCACTTTGACTCCACCAGTCATAATGAACAATATAATCTGATGATAAGACCAAGTAATGTAAAGGAAATATGTGGTATACAAATACAAAGCAACATCTATAGTGTCTTCTCTTTGTGCATCATAAAGCATTCTTAAGTCATCTCAAAGAGGATGAAGTCATTGTTGTCTATCCAAACAAAGAACCAAAAAGTAAATATTGGTCTTAAAATTGATGTAATATACAAAGTATAAAGATGTCCAAGTTCATATGGCCACCATCACCAACATTGTCTCCATATGCACACCATTAACCATCACTCTGATACCTCATCCACTGCTTGTCCTCCATTTTTATAATAATTTTGTTTCTATGTTTGAAGTCAATCTGTGGTAGTTTCCAAAGTGTCATTCCAGAAGAACCAACACCTACACAAATAAAACAATGTCACATAAATCTATAAGTAGAGTATCACAAGTTATTCACTTTGTTTTCATGAGGACATGCAATTCTTTGGGTTTGGGGGTGTGTTGGGCTCCAGTTTTGTCATAATTTATGCCACATAAACACACTCATCATTACACCTTCTCCCCTCATTTCGTCCATGATATATCCCTAATTACACCATAAACCTCCATTATCTCCAGTTATTTATCCTATGTGGTTAATACATAATTTTCCATACTTTTAGTGATTAAAAGGTTGATTATACAATATTTTTTTTTATGATGGTTTAATCCTATGTTTCTATGTCCAAACAATATGTTCCTGCATTGAAATTCATCTGGTACCCACACTGGAGGTCATCTGGTACTCACACTCCAAGTCATCCAATACTAGAAGGTTCTACAATCATTCGGTACTTGCATAATCATTCGGTAGTGACACTCAATGTCATCGAGTACCCACACTCCGTTTCATCCGATACTCACACTCGATATCATCCGGTACTCACAATTCAACTCATCGTGTACTATAATTTTCGAGAAACCATCTGATACAAGAATGGTCCAGGTCATCTATTACCAACATCAACAACCGTCCGGTATTGGATTATAGTCAAAACTTTGGCATGATTCTAGAGGGAAATCGAGGACATGGGTTTTGTCTAGAACGATGTCTACATGTGAACAAGTGAGTCATAATTCACTCATCTCGCACGTGTTGACCTCCAACTTAGGGGGAATGATTCTGCAAAAAATAGCAAAAATCTGAAATTACCAACTTGTGCCTTGATTTCCATGCAACTAGTATCATATCTAGAAATTCAAAGATAGGGGTTTTGTCTAAAATATGGAAAATTGAGTAAAATGCATTCAGTTTTTCAAAATTTGAATTAGCTTGGAAGATATGGGTGGATCCCTAACTCAAATCTGCCCAAATTACAATAAAACCCATATTTTTGTGATTTTATTCCAAAAATGTAAAATTTGAAATATGAGCATTGGTATCCAATCCCATCCACTCCTCATTGATTATTCATGTATAAATAAGCCTCATAGGGTTGTTATAAAGAGCCATTAGTTTCATGAATATTTTGTAAATGAGATATTTTTTCTTGTGAGAAATATTTAGGGAGTTGTTAGCCATGTAAAAACATAGTTTTTTTTATCTCAATGAAGAATTGATTGTTGTTGTCACATTAAGCATCCTTCTAGATTGATCTGAGTCCTTATTATCAACATTGACCTCCTGGGAAGGGCCCCTAAGTGAGGGTAAGTGTTTCCATACTGTATTTATTTTGTAGATTAGTATTGTTTTGTTTGTTTACATACAATTCAATTTTGGTTTTGACTGATTGGATGCATTTCAATTATGTCATTTACATTAGTTTTGGTAATTAAAAAAACTCATATTTCATTTTACCCTTCATTTGTGTGCACCAATCCTATAGATATATGTTATTTGCATCAATTGTTCCCAATAATTTGTTTTGTGGAATTCATTATCATTGCATTTCAATTCATTTTCAAACCTTCTTCCCATATGTACATCTTATCTTTTCTTCAGAAATCGATTGGGATAATACTCCTCAAGATCACATTCATAAGATCAACTTTCATATTCATTTCCACCCATTTTCATTAACAAACAAATTACAGTTGATATACTCATCTAGATTCAGTTCATACACAGAGATCAATTGTAGAGGGTATTGTTTTCCCTCCAATTCTTCATATTCTACTTGCAATTCTTCCCACAAACACTCTGCCACACCCATGAATTCTATCGACACATTCGCCCTTTGTCTCAAATCTAATCCATTCCATCATATGCATATACCCATCATGCATTAGATCTATTCCATTACATAATCATATCTCCATTCCATCTTATTTCCATTTTGTTATTGTTTATTGCTTCAAAGATTGATTAATTCATTAAGACCTTATCATATACACAATCTTTTGAATGAAGAAAATAAACAAGTATCACTTTTTATTCATTATTTTCTTCTTAAAACTTAGTTAGATTTAAAAGGTATTATTATTTGTATGCTAGTCTTTCATATAAGAAAATGAGTAAACTTCTATTTTCATTCATTTCTTCTAAATTCCCATTGTATTAAATATCCATTACTCTTATGTATTTGATTCACTCATTATTTCTTTATGATTGGTGTATACATTTAAAAGGGTGATTTTCAGTCTAAGCGAATCTTAGTTGTTAATTGAGTTTGATAATTTTGAGTTTCTCGTACCTTTGTATTCCTTGCCCTTTAATTTCACATAGCTTCAATCACCAACGAACATATTAGAAGTCTAACTCATGAGATATGGCCTTCCTGCGTTGGAATTATTCCCAAGGTGTTAGTATAATTCCTTTTATTTGAATTCATTTCCATTTGCTTGCTTCTTTTATTGCATTTAAGTGTCGATCCACTATAGGAAATAATCATTGAAGGATAGAAAACTTCATTAATCTACTCATGATTAATCACACGAAAATCACCCTGAGTGCATGAAAGACGATGATCTAAGCCTTTATAGAAACAAGTTATTCCTACGTCCCAGTGATGAATCCTTAGTGTTAATTTCCTGCAGTGTGGATTTGAATATTGTTTTACTATCTTTAGATTAGGCTAGAATAGGATCTGATCCTGAGTTTTCGATGCCTACACCTCAAATATTATGAGCCCCGGTTGATAATTTAATGTGGAAATTAATAGTGTATATATTTAGCCCCACTCACCTGGGTAAGTGTCGCATGCACTGTCGCAAGTGTCGTATGCACCTTCCCAAGTGTCGCATTAAATATTTTAGGTTTCGCCACCCATTGATACCATGAAAATAGTTTTCCATGACCCCTAATTCATATTGGAGGAAGAAACCCATCATTTCAAGGTCAAAACACACCCTTTTCTTGGAAAAAAAAACATATTTTTGATCAATTTAGAAGGGTGGTGCCCCCTATCCATGTTTAAGGAGCACCAGTGCTCCCCCTTCCTTATTAAGGGAGAACCATGGTGCTCTATCTCTCACTATGGGGGAGCACCATTCTTGTTGATGGAAAAGGGGGATTGTCCACCTTATTCTATGGGCCAACTCTCTCAACATGGGGTTGGTTATATTCCACCCCCATTCTATGGCTTCACCTTAGGATATGATACAAAACTCAAGGAGCCATATCCTCAACCATATCCTTCATTTTCTCATGGTGATTTTTCCTCTCAAGCCTATATATTGAATGCTTTTCCAAGGAGAAGAAATATCTAGATCCGAGCATATCAAACCTGTGATCTAGTAAGGGAGGTAATTAGTCAGAGTATCATCATTTTGATATTGGTATATTTGTGCAAGGGGTTGGATGAGGAGATATTGGATATGTTTTTGCAGCATCAACTGTGATCTATAAGTATTCTCTTTTGGGTTCTCATTGAATATACTTGGCATGTTTCCTTCAAGCTTGTGTATTCTTGCATATTCTTATCTACTGTTTCTTTAATCTTCGTAGATGAATTTGTTTTACCTAATAAACTAGAGTAGGAGATAATTGTTTCTCTTTGTTTCTTATTGCAGGTATCAAGTTGCACCAAGGGGTTTGAAGATCGATCTTGTGCATTGGAAGCAATGAGGACAAACTTCGTAAAAAGGTACATCATGCCCTTTTCTCCCTCTCTCTTTTTGATTGGCTAAAATGAGTTTAAAGGGATGTTATTGTCCAGTTGTAGTGTTTATATCTTAGTATAGGGGTTAGGTAATCCAAGGGAAGTTTCACCTATCTGGAGAGGAAACATTTTGTAACACTGTCCCATACAAGTAATTTGGAACCTATGGTGCCTCCAACTCTAAAAATTCATCGACAAGAGGATATGTTGGTGGTCTCCTAGACGAAGGTCCCTCTCCCATTGGGGGAACCCCACCTACAAGGGGCAAGTGATTTTTCACCACCGCCCCAACAATGGTGTAAAGTCTCACCAAGAACCCCCACACAAGTCTCCCTTCAAAACACTATTCTAGGACCTACTCATCCTATATGTGGGATCATCATGGATTAATAACGCCCTACAAAACACGATCAAAATGATGCCACAAATCCTAAATATCATGTGGAAGATCAACATCAGCACTCCCAACTGGGGCATGTGTTGGCCTAGCTCAAGGTTCATCCCTATGGAAGTGCCTCCTAGCTCTAGCTTGGTCATAAGGGGCCTCTCAAGAATGTTCATGTACTAAATCCACCTCTTGACCCCTAAGTCCAATATCTGCAATAAAAATCATATCCAATCATCAATCATATACATCCAAATCATATTAAGATCATCAAAATGCAAAAAAAAATATACATGTACTAACTTCTCCTTTCCCAAAACTCCCCAGGAGGAAGGACCATATCTGGGTCTTGTTGGTAATCCATACCAGCATAGGGAAACTCAAGTATAACATGTGACTTGTGCAACTAGAACCACTTGAAGATCTTAGTAAAATATTGACTGGCCTCACCACCACCATGGAGGGATAGTATGTGATCCCACCAAATTAGTTGGGACTCCCTAGGGGGAATCTGCTATAACACCAACTATGGGCATAAGAGTACCACCCTCTCCAAAAACAAACTACATAACACTGACCTAAAGGAAAAATCTCCATCTCACTCAACCATGCAATGGTCCAATTGAGAGAGAATGTAAGTGCACATAAACTATTCCCAGGAAAAGGTCTCACTGTGAGTAAGTACAATGGCAAGGCACCATCTCATATATAGTAGTTACCCTAGGAATACGAGGATGAACCTATTACTATGTCCCCTTGAAGGGGATACCCATAAAAAATTAAATATCAAGCTCTCTTGACAAGTGCACCTCCTATCCATGGACGATAATTTATTGCATCTTCGACCACCACATCCTCATAAAGAAGTTCAACAGGTCATCCTATAATTTCACATGAGAACAATCAAATAAATTCAACATACCAAATGTGGAAAGATAACACCAAATAAAAATGTCACCCACACCTATGACTGGAGGCACTCTCAGTCTCTCTCCCTCTAATGAACCGACATAATCTAAAATGTACTACCACCTGCATCCAATCACATAGATCATGATTAGATAAGCCTTCCTTAGTAGAAAATCATCTCAAAAAATCCAAATCAAACCATCAATGCGAATTTCATCAGGGATAGTCACACAGATCAATGTGACTATTTCATGTATACTCACACTGGTCCACACAACTATTCACTACATAGTTTCATCGCCATCTACATAGTTGTTGCCCTCACACTCGCACCGATTGGTGTGACTTTGTTATACAGAGGTGTTCTGCTTCAGAAATGACACATTTTACAATTCCATTTAACCATTTTTCACTTACTTTACCCTTTCATCACTCATATTTCCGCATTTGTCCATTTCAACCCTATATGAGCTTCACATGAAATTTGCACACTAAAATGGTTGATTTTTCATGTTTTAATGATTATTTAGAATAGACTTTGTGGTTTCTTAACTTGCTTGAGTTCAATAGTTTACTACTAGAATTGCAATCTATGTGACTATTGGAACATGCATCTTCCTACTCTTGTAATACTACTGGAATTATGTAGGATCATGTTTCTAAAAGCAATTTTTCCATGGAATTTCTGGAGAGATGAAGACAAATCATAAAACTTGAAGACATGGGTTTTGTGCAGAATGCCCCAAATTGGCTGATGCATTGACATATTTCCAAAATTCAACACAGTTTGGGATGTATGGGTGGATATTCAAGGTGGAGTTTCTAATAAATCATGTATTTGTCGAATTCCTATAGTAATGCCTCTTGTGGACGAATTTGGGAATATGGTTTTGTCAAATATTATGTTGGTGTGCTTCCATACTATTCAAGCATATCCAATAGCCTTTAAGAAACCTCCATTTCCTTAATAAAGTTTTTGATGGTTGTAGATCCATGTATTTGGGATCTGGTCTCATTTGTTTGTAACCATTTTCCTTCTTTGAAATATAAGCCATATGTATAAATGTAAGGAGGATCATTGCAATGGTGAGGATGAAGAGAGGATCATTGTAACATTTAGGAGAATTATGGAATGAATAATTTGTTGTAGATCAAGAGCTTTCCATCATAGTCTTTATTGGCAGTGTATGCCAAGGGAGGAAGAGCCCCCTCCCTCTAGTATATTCTTACCAAATAGTTTTCTTTTGTTGTGTGATTTTATTTGTCTTTTTAAGATACATTTTCAATTATGTTGTGTGGTTCAACCAATCCTTATGAGAACATAAGCTTCATGCTTGATTTCCTGTCATTTTAGCTGGTGATTCTATGGACAAATAATTTTCAGAGCTGCATATTGATGCAATTGATGGTCATCAATCGTTCATTGGATGACAAATTCTCATGATAGATATCTCATCTACACACATTAAGTTTCTCAATTCTTTTTTTATACTTTCAACTGAAGGTTGTCAATATAACTCATAAAGTGAATCCAATGAAGTATTGTTGAATATAAGGATCTATATTCAACATGCAATTCTACCAATTAGAATATTCATTATTATATGAACAACTAGTTCTGTTAGTTTTTCTTCATATTTATTTACAAAATGGTGTGTTAGACACTTTGATATTATCTCTACACCAATCTGCGCAACTATCTGCCTGACAATCACACTCATCTTTGTGGAAGAAACCCTCACAGTCATGCCAACATTTGCGCGACTGTGTCACTTTCTTTCGTGCCCTTAGTGCAAGAGAATCATTAATACTCACATATATCAATGTGAGTATCTCCTAATCACCCGTGATGTTGTACTTTTTAAACAAAATAATGGTCATATGACCCTCCATATGGATCCCAACCCAAAAACCTAAAAATCTAAAAAACATAGGAGGTCAAGATCTCTTACCAGGCTCTCTCGCTACTCCAAACTAATCTCTTGCGGTCTCCCAAAATATCTCAAACTCGTTCAAGAACGTATCATATCCTCATCATCACAGGTAAAGATGAGGTGTCATAATGGGTCCCACACCTATTTATATGCCCAAAACCCAAACTTACAGTCAATGGTACATGAGCTTAGGAGATCCATTTCTCAAAACATTAGTGTCGACACGATTTTGACACTCCATTATACACAGTGGTATGGTCTATTTTCCATGTTACACAGTTTTCCCAAGGGGAAATCACCAAGCCCCTAGGCACATGTACACTTGTTTATTGCATATGTTCTCAAATTTCCATAACATATTTTTGGTTCACCAGATATTTTTCACTTTCGGTATTTGGTGTTTGTGAAGGTTTCCATCTACAAGCTCATAATTCAATCCATACCATTCTATTATAGTCCCTTAAGGTGTTCATATTCAAAAAGTGCATGTCATTAATCTCTCCGTGACCAAATGCATTTCCTAGTTACACCTTTCAAAATTTACATCTAAGGCCCCCAACACCTGGTTTTGTGACACCTTCACCTCTTTTGTATCCTAGTATTTTTAACCAATAACGTTCTCACCTTCATGAGTTGTCTCACATATAATTCCCCTCCCCCCTAGAAAATAGACACCCATGTTGTTCTTATCCCCTAGTATGAGGCATCCTCATAGTTTTTCACTTCAGAGAACAAAACTCATTCTTATTCTCATCATATTTCTAACCTTACCATTATCGACTCCCAAATCATATCATGCATTGATTTAGAATGCACCCCTACATTTTCATTGGCCTTACATCTCATCCAATATCAATTACCCATGTGTATATCAATCCTTCATCCATTTAGCTAACACAGAAACCCACCCATGGGGCCCCCAACCTCCATCATTTATCCTCAAATAATTATGCCCCAAGCAGACCAAGCCATCTTTCACTGGGGAACCCATTTATGTATGTGCACATTCAACCCAAATCGTTTTTTATTTATTTGGTAATTGTATAAATTTTCTTTTGATTTTCACCAAGTACATAGGTTTTTTCCATGATATCCAATGGCCTTTTTTACTGGGAAAAGAAACTTCGGTCACCCTTGGTTGGGGAATATACCTTCCACACCCATATCTACAAAAAATCCTCTCATTGGCCAAACCTCGAGTACCCTAGACCCCTTTGTCCCAGATCTCTGATTTATGACCTATTTCCCCTCTCTTTGCATCCTTCTCTGCCCAAAACAATTTATCCCAATATTTATTTTATCCTCTGACATGAGATTACATTTCACGTTTTCTACCACCCATCAATAATACCCCAACCAAGGTAATTTTTTGAGTCTCATGTATTCTTAACTCCATCCATTTTACCTGTCATTCCACCTCATTACAATTTAGTACCTGATACCATATTTGATCAATTGATTTCAGGAATCCCTTCACTTATTTTAGTTGTGGCTTCCTACCTATCGAAATCAACACTAGTTTTGAGGAAGGTAGCAATATCTCGGATCTCGTTACACTATAAATGGAGAGTCTTGGATGGAACCGAAAGAGTCTTCATTTCCTTTTGATTTTGTTTTCCCCTGTAATATTTGACCTCAACATACTTTCATGTTACGATGGGTCTTACTATGCGACCATTGCAGTCTTCAATATCATCTGAAGACCTATGAATCTGACATCACATCAATGCCTCCGAGTCATGAAAAACCAACACCATCATTTGCTCCTTGACTCGGATAATGTTCACATATCAGAAACGTCATTTTTTATTGCCAACGCCCTATAGGGCATTGCATATATCCACTTCATCAAATATTCCAGTTACAGTTACATATTTCTAGTTTTATGACACGAGCATGGGGCATGCCCACCTCGTTTACACAAAGATATTTATTATTTTTAGAGAAATTTGGTTACGATTAATTCTCCCCTCTTCCCTCCGAAGGATATTCCTTACAATTCTCTTTCAAACTTCTTCAACTCCTCAGCAAGATGATACTACACCAAGAAAAAGAAACAATGATGCATTTTGGCTATACATATGCTCCTAACCTCACACATAATGGGGAATCTGTTATCACCAAATAATATCTCAAAAAACTACAGGTGATGGTAGAATAAATCATTAGTGCAACACACCAAACAACATACCTCCAACATTAATTGGTTCAATTCAAAAAAGCCACAAAACTATGGAAAGTGGATCCTCGAATTTCAATGCGGGATGCCAAAGGAAGTTGTGCACTATTTTCACTAAACAACGTGGTTCAAAAAACTCAAATCCACACTATTATCATGTTGTGTTCAATCATCATCAACACAACCCATGCTGATGAGAACAACAGTGCATTAATGGTGCTGATAAGATCTCATGCATCCTCAATTCAAGTGTACAATATGAGTCTGATTATCCAGGTCTAAGATTAGCATTGTGACCAGTTGAAGACCAACACAAGTACCTACATGAAGGATCTCCATTCACATTGTAAACTAGTTTGTAGATATCTTGAAGGAGTCCTATAAAATAAATCTTGAGGTATGCAAAAAACTAAGAGTTCAAGTGTAATGTTATGTTGTTGAATTGTATCTTGAGAGTCCATTATTCTGAAAGAGAATTCCAACAACCATAGCTAAGGCCAATCATCTCACCTCTTGAGAAGTTGGTTGTAATTGGTCCTTTCCATTTCCATATTGTACGAGGAGAATAAGTTCTACATTGGGGACTATGAAGGACCTCCCAAGGAGGAAGAGGGGAGCTCATAAGTTCCCTTTATCTACAATGTTACTAATGCAATCCTTTCCATTGTTTACCATCTCCACTTGTCTCAATTTATAGTTTTATGTTTTATTGCTTGTGCATCGTTTAATTTGTGTTTATTTCTTGTTTACTTTGCATGTCGGTTCACTAACTGACTAACATTTTACTATGGTGTCTTGGTAGCCTAAAAAGATACTTAAGTGATTTTCTTTCTTCTCACCCATGTGAAATAACTACCACAACACAATCTTATCCTCTTCAAGAAGATAAAAACCAAATGTTTGATGAATATCATGATTTGAGAGAATATTATGATGTTTTATTGTTGCAACTAAATGGTAAGGATGTGACTATTCATGGCTTGCAGGACTGCAAACAGAACCTTGAATATGAAGTTTGTTGACTACATAATGCTGAGAAGAAGACTTTTGTTGTTGAGATTCCATGATCACCTATTGTTTCTTCTACCCTTGCCACTTTTGATTGTAGTCCAGTTGTTTGTAAGAATATTGATGATTGTGTTGTTTCTCCTAGCTTTGAGAAACACACTATCGATATTGGGTCCCGACTACTCACCAATATGGGATACACTAGAGGAGGACTTGGGAAGAGTGGAAAGGGTATTGTTGTTCCTATTACACCTAAGATGAAGTCACCAAGAAAATATCTTGGATATGGTGTTGTTGTTTCCTTCCTACGTACACCTGGCCTTGTTGCACCTAGGGAAGTTTTATTTTGGAGGTGGAGTTCATACTAGTTTTCCAGAAGAGATACCTACTCTTGATTGTGCTGAACAAATTGATGAATTGGTTTTTCCTGACATGCAAGCAATTGAAAATATTATTGTTGATATGATGGGTTGTTCTACTTTTATAAGTGAACCGAACCCTCAGACATAATTATGTTCCTTTTCATAATCCTCACTATAAAATACAAGAAATGGAAATGATGATTTTAGATATTTGTAGAAGAGACATGAAAGAAAAAATTGTGGACCAATCCCGACTACTGGGATAGCTTGTTGTTGGGTTAATGAATGATCATGGGATAATTTACATTGATGCATGAAGAATTCATATCGTTGTGTATCATCAATTGTACATTCATTTAAAATTCCCCTTCATTACTAATTTCCTTGGAAGTAGTCAACCAAGGATTGATCTGACATGACAGTTGACTAGAGTTCAACTGGGATTTCGATCGAATGAGGTCCGACTAGAGATGACAGTCGACTAGAGGTTTCAAATAAGTATTCGTCGACGAAGTTTTGAGTGATTTTTCCATCAAATATTTTTTTTGACGAGAGCCATTGATGATACTTATCGACCCCTCAATTGTGTTTAAGGGGGAGATTACTTGAATTTTCTAATGTGTAAACCCAACTGACATCTTCTTGTTGACTCAAATATTTCATGTTGAATTGACTTGGATTTGTTAATACCAATTGAACCATGTTCGACTATATTGTTGGGAGATGCAATACTTCTTATTATATATAATACAAAGACTATTTGGATATAAAGACTTTCTGGATTGGCATAGACAATTTGGATACAAAGACTGTCTGGATTGACAAAGACTCTTGGATTGACAACGATTGACTATATTGGTTCATTTCTTGTCTAGACAACTGATCTAATGGCTTGTGTTCTCTTGTTGTCTAGTTGACTCACCAACTAGGACTATGTTTTGGACAACATTTTTTCAACTCATTTTGCAACCAGTTTTTCAATAGATGAATTCCTCTTTGCATTTCTTAATGTTAATGGTGAGAGTGTTCATACTTCTTCGGGGGTGTTGTTGTACCGTGCTTGATAGTTGTGGCTTCCTACCTGTCGAAATCAACACTATTTTTTAGGAAGCTAGCAATATATTGGCTCTCATTACACTATAAATGGAGAGTCTTGGATGGAACTGAAAGAGTCTTCATTTCCTTTTGATTTTGTTTTCCCCCAAAATATTGAAACTCAACATAGTTTCATGTTACGATGGGTCTTACTATGTGACTGTTGCAGTCTTCAATACCATCTGAAGACCTATGAATCTGACAGGACATCAATGCCTCTGAGTCATGAAAAACCAACACCATCATTTGTTCCTCGATTCAGATATTGTTCAAATATTAGAAACGTCATTTGTCATTGCCAATGCCCTAGAGGGCATTGCATATATCCACTTCATCAAATATTCTAGTTACAATTACATATTTCTAGTTTTATGACACGAGCATGGGGCATGCCCACCTCATTTGCACAAAGATATATTTTATTTTCTGAGAAATTTGGTTACGATTAATTCTCCCCTCTGAAGGATATTCCTTACAAATCTCTTTCAAACTTCTTCAACTCCTCAACAAGATGATACTACACCAAGAAAAAGAAACAATGATGCATTTTGGCTATACATATGCTCCTAACCTCACACATAATGGGGAATCTATTATCACCAAAAAATATCTCAAAAAAATATAGGTGATGGTAGAATAAATCATTAGTGAAACACACCAAACAACATACCTCCAACATTAATTGGTTCAATTCAAAAAATCCACAAAACTATGGAAAGTGGATCCTCGAATTTCAATGCAGGATGCCAAAGGAAGTTGTGCACTATTTGCACTAAACAACGTGGTTCAACAAACTCAAATCCACGCTATTAGCATGTTGTGTTCAATTGTCATCAACACAACCCACGCTGATGAGAACAACAGTGCATTAATGGCGCTGATAAGATCTCATGCATCCTCAATTCAAGTGTACAATATGAGGCCAACTATCTAGGTCTAAGATTAGCATTGTGACCAGTTGAAGACCAACACAAGTACCTACATGAAGGATCTCCATTCACATTGTAAACTGGTTTGTAGATATCTTGAAGGAGTCCTATAAAATAAATCTTGAGGTATGCAAAAAACTAAGAGTTCAAGTGTAATGTTAAGTTATTGAATTGTATCTTGAGAGTCCATTATTCTGAAAGAGAATTGCAACAGCCATAGCTAAGGCCAATCATCTCACCTCTTGAGAAGTTGTTTGTAATTGGTCCTTTCCATTTCCATATTGTAAGAGGAGAATAAGTTCTGCATTGGGGACTATCAAGACCCTCCCAAGGAGGAAGAGGGAAGCTCATAAGTTCCCTTTATCTACAATGTTACTAATGCAATCCTTTCCATTGTTTACCATCTCCACTTGTCTCAATTTATAGTTTTATGTTTTCTTGATTATGCATCCTTTAACTTGTGTTTATTTCTTGTTTACTTTGCATGTTGGTTCTCTAACTGACTAACATTTTACTATGGTGTCTTGGTAGCCTAACAAGATACTTAACTGATTTTCTTTCTGCTCACCCAAGTGAAATAACTACCACAACACAATCTTATCCTCTTCAAGAAGATAAAAACCAAATGTTTGATGAATATCATGATTTGAGAGAATATTATGATGTTTTATTGTTGCAACTAAACGGTAAGGATGTGACTATTCATGGCTTGCAAGACTACAAACAGAATCTTGAATATGAATTTTGTTGACTACATAATGTTGAGAAGAAGACTTTTGTTGTTGAGCTTCCATGATCACCTATTGTTTCTTCTACCCTTGCCACTTTTGACTGTATTCCAATTGTTTGTAAGAATATTGATGATTGTGTTTTTTCTCCTAGCCTTGAGAAACACACTATCGATATTGGGTCCCGACTACTCACCAAGATGGGATACACTAGAGGAGGACTTGGGAAGAGTGGAAAGGGTATTTTTGTTCCTATTACACCTATGATGAAGTCACCAAGAAAATATCATGGATATGATGTTGTTGTTTCCTCCCTACATACACCTGGCCTTTTTTCACTTAGGGAAGTTTTATTTGTTGGATGTGGAGTTCATACTAATTTTCCAGAAGAGAAACCTACTCTTGATTGTGTTGAACAAATTGATGAATTGGTTTTTCCTGACATGCAAGCAGTTGAAAATATTGTTGTTGATATGATGGGTTGTTCTACTTTTATAAGTGAACCGGACCTTGAGACATAATTATGTTCCTTTTCATAATCCTCGCTATAAAATACAAGAAATGGAAATTATGATTTTAGATATTTGCAGAAGAGACATGGAAGACAAAACTGTGGACCAATCCCGACTACCGGGATAACCTGTTGTTGGATTAATGAATGATCATGGGATAATTTATATTGATGCATGAAGAATTCATATCGTTGTGTATCATCAATTGTATATTCATTTAAAATTCCCTTTCATTACTAATTTCCTTGGAATTAGTCAACCAAGGATTGATCTGACATGACAATTGACTAGAGTTCGACTAGGATTTCGATCGAATGAGGTCTAACTAGAGATGACAGTCGACTAGAGGTTTCAAATAAGTATTCGTCGACTGAGTTTTGAGTGATTTTTCCATCGAATATTTTTTTCGACGAGAGCCATTGATGATACTTATCGACCCCTCAATTGTGTTTAAGGGGGAGATTACTTGAATTTTCTAATGTGTAAACCCAACTGACATCTTCTTGTTGACTCAAATATTTCATGTTGAATTGACTTGGATTTGTTAATACCAATTGAACCATGTTCGACTATATTTTTGGGAGATGCAATACTTCTTATTATATCTAATACAAAGACTATTTGGATATAAAGACTTTCTAGATTGGCATAGACAATTTGGATACAAAGACTGTCTGGATTGACAAAGACTCTTGGATTGACAACGATTGACTATCTTGGTGCATTTATTGTCTAGTCAACTGATCTAATGGCTTGTGTTGTCTTGTTGTCTAGTTGACTGACCAACTGGGACTATGTTTTGGAAAAAAAAAAATCAACTCATTTTGCAACCAGTTTTTCAATAGATGACTTCCTCTTTGCATTGCTTAATGTTAATGGTGATAGTGTTCATACTTCTTCAGGAGTGTTGTTGTACCGTGTTTGATCAACTTTTATAGTCAGAACAAATTCAAGGAGGAAAGTTGTGTTCTTTGTAATTTTTTTCCCTCCAAGATGATTTTATGGGGTGTGTTAGAACATTGGGTTCTTTCTAAACTTCACCTTGTATGATCAAGGGAGTTGATCAAATATTTGGGTCCGACCACCAACTAAACTAATGGTTGATCATTTCCAATTTGGATTCCAGATCCACATTTTACGCATAGTAGAAACCAACTCCATTTTGTGATGGTTGGCTTGGTCAATGACCAAACCTATTTATAGATTATCCTTATGGATCAGTTTATCATCATCAGGAGATATCTCTTTTCTCTCTCATGGAGGGTGATTGTGCTTCAGTGAAATGGTGTCTTTAGACACCACCATTTCTATGAGATCATTTGTTCTCCTATGTATTTATTTTTTTGTCTTAGCAAATATCCATAGTAGATTGAGGTCAAGTTACTATTTTATAAGAAAATGTATCAGAGGCAAGATCCCATCAAATTTTATTTTGTATTTGGAATTTCCTATTTTCTTCTTCTCTTACCTATGACCTTCACCAATCTATGGTGAATATTTTTTTGGTTTTAATGCGATGATAATTCCTCTAAATTATTATCAACATTGTGATCCTCGTATCCCACTCAACCATGGTTCAATTTCTATAAATATTTTGAACCTTTCAAAAGTTGTCTTCCTTATAGCCTTATTTTTTCTCCTTTTATTTTCCCTTTCTCTATCTTTCCCATTTTAACTTCAAATAATTATCCTTCTCACTCACCCTATTATTGAAACTCATTTCTTTGTTTCTTCATATTCTAACTCTCCCTATTCTCACATTAATAATTTTCCCCTTACCTCAATCACTTCTAACATTATTAACATTACTCCTACCATAATCATACCATTGTAGATACATGTTAACTTCAAATATATTAACCATTGAGAAGGATAAAAAAGAAACTAAGGTGTAAACTTGGTGTTTAAATATTGGAATTTAACATGGATGTAATTGAAAAGTTTAGACCCCATCATCTAAGTAAAATTTAGCAAGATATACAAATGAGGAGGGGAATATTGAGCATAATTCTTTTTAGGTTTCCTACATGATTAAGGTTGGAAATAGGATTAGGGTTGAGAGAAATTTTCAAATTGGGAGGACACATTGTGATTATATGAGAGGGAAGATTAATTGCATCAAGAGAACAAAGGCACAATCAATAACCTAGTATGGATGAGATTTCTAATGTAATGTAACACTAATAAATTAAAATGAAAGAAAAGTTGAGGTTTGTAATATAAAAATGAAAAATGAAGAAAAATTTGACCATAATAATGAAAAAATAACATGTAAAAATGAAAAAGAAAAACTAGTGAAAATCCATATTAAGTTCCAATATTTAAGCACCAATTTTAAACCTTAGTTTTTGTTTTTTCCTTCTCGGTGATTAATATATTTGAAGTTAGCATGTATCTACAATGGTATGATTAGAACTAGGACTAATGTTAATAATGTTAGAAGTAATTAAAGTAAGGGACAATTTATTAACGTGAGAATGGGGAGAGTTAGAATATGAAGAAATAGAGAATGAGTTTCAATACTAAGGTGAGAGAGAAGGAGAATTATTCGAAGTTAAAATGAGAAAGATAGGGAGAGGTAAAATAAGAGAAAAAAAAGTAAGACTATAAGAAAGACAACTTTTAAAAGGTTATTTATAGAGATTTATTCGAAGTTAAAATGGGAAAGATAGGGAGAGGGAAAATAAGAGAAAAAAAAAATAAGATTATAAGAAAGACAACTTTTAAAAGGTTCAAAATATTTGTAGAGATTTAACCATGGTTGAATGGAATATGAGGATCACAATGTTAAGAAGAATCTAGAGGAATTATCATCGCATTGAAACAAAAAAATATTCACCATATATTGGTGAAGGTGGTAGGTAAGAGAAGGAGAAAATCAGAAATTCCAAATACAAAATAAAATTTGATGGGATCTTGCCTATGATATCTTCTCTTATGAAATAGTAAGTTGACTTCAATATACTATGGATATGGTATTTTATTGATGGGATAAATGTTAATGGGTTATTCAATGAGTGCTTTCACTGGGGAAAATGAAACTACCCTTTCTTCCCAAGGCTAGCCAAGAAAGTAGGAAATATCGAGGAAAGATAATAGGAAAACAATTCTATTTATATCAACTTCAGGAACATGAACTTGTTTGAGAAGGAGCTTCTGAGAAAGAAATTAGGATCAGGAAAGATAATGAGGTCAATAAATATTAATGGTAATAAAGGACTAAGGAAAACCAAATGAGGTCAGGTAAAAGTGGGATGAGAAGTGAGTTGGTAAAGGTGAACACACACACACACACACACATATATATAAAGGTTTTTTTTGGTTAATGAACATGTGTGTGATCATTTCAATTTGGAATGGTGTAGAGCAGTCCATGATCCAATTATGAGAATTAGATGAATTTTACATGTCATAGATAATGTACTTCTTGATATGTATTCTCAATATGGTATTTTTAGGTTAGACACAAAGTTTTTGATAAAATTTCTGAATGATATACTTTCCCAGAGAATGCAATGAACACATGGTATTTATAGAACGAGCATTTGAAGGATGCTTGTGATATGTTTAACTAGATTCCCAAGAGAGAAGTTGCATCTTGGAAAGTAATGATTTCATGTATGTACATAATGGTTGCTTATGTGAGTCTTTGAGATACATATATCCAATGTAAAATGAAGATATGAACTTGGATCAATATAGATTTTGTATTTATATTGGTATTTGTGCTTGTTTATGGGTTATAGAGTATATCAATGTTTCTTTTAATAGAATGATTGAAAAAAAATATGTTTCTTGGGAATATTAAGATTAGGACAATGAGGGGAAGGTACCATATCAGAGGAAGAGGAAGGAGGACTTCTTCAAAATGGTTGTTTAGCATACAAATTCTTTATCATCACATTATAAGAGAAATATTATTTCATATATAGAGTAGCTAAAAGGGAATCATATAAAATGGTATTGTTCTTAGGAATCAATGAAAGTATCATAGGGTGGTCCTTTGTCTTGTGAATCATCTATGATAAATTATTTGAAAGTATCATATGGTGGTCCTTTGTCTTGTGAATCATTTATGAGAAATTATTTCATTGTTTTAAGATGAAAGGACATACTTGTTATCTATATAAAAAAAATATCATTCATAAATATATATACATATATACCTAAAACAAAGAATTTCAAATATTAATTATTTTAAGGTGCTTCACATAAAGATATGGATTTATGTGAAAGGTCACTTTGAGGCATATAAATTTCAAGTCCATTCATCATTGTAATAATCATCTCTAATATTTTATTCAACATAATAATTTAATATGTATGGATTTTTGTATGTTATTCTATTTATTTTGGATATTTAGTTTATGAACCAAGTTGTTCCTGTCATATTTGAGAAATTAACTTTACTCATTTCATTTAGTGTCAGAATCACTTTTCGATCTGTCTTTTAACCACATTAAATAAATAAATAAATAAACATAGTTTCTCTTACCTCTAGTTCTTTGACCACATTCACTCTTTTATCCATTTAAAAATTAACAAATCTTGTTAAAAATTATTATTATTTTACTGCAAATATTTATAAAAAAAAAAAACATAAAAGAAAATACTGCACATAATCAATATTGAGAAAACATAAATTCCATATAATTATGCACATAATCAGTATTAATATAAATTCCATATAGTTCTTCCATAGTTAAAATTAGAATTGCATTGATTGAGAAACCTAATAGTTTCCAAAAGCATCAATTGCAGTCGATACCAATCATACAATAGCCACTGGAATTATACATCCTCTTTCCATATCCATACCAACCATACCATAGAAATCGTCATTGTACAAGTCATTCTTTGTATATGAACTATGTTTTATCTACACCCATTTACATTCGTCTATACATTACCCTCCCTCTAACTACCAAAACTAGAATTCATGTGGAATCATCATTTGACCATTGAAGAATTAGCATCTAGAACTCATGTGGAATCATCATTTGACCATTGAAGAATTGGCATCTTTTAAAACTATAGAAGTCAATAAATAATTTAAGGTTAAGGGACCATATGTACTTTACTAGTTGCTAAATTGAAAAATCGTGGTGGCCGCTTTAAGGTGACTTTTTTCATATGTTTTAAAGGTGTATTTAATAAAAAGTTTGTTCAAATATATATATATATATATATATATATATATATATATATATATATATATATATAAATAAAAGGGTTCTCAATTATGTAAATTAAGAGGTACACTACAACTTTTATTTCCGTTTTAATTAGTGGGATGTTAAGTACTTACGAAGAGATATAAAGGAGTATTTGATGTTTCTAATGCAAAAGAAAAAAGGGTTTTAAAAATGGATTTTATTAAAAATAAGGAAGGAAGGTTTTTTTTTACAAAGGTCTTCCAACTTCATGCTTCGGTTTATTAATATTTAAAGGAAGTATTAAAGAAATAAATATTAACATTATTATTGGTGTGAGTCATAAATAAAATTACATCAACATCAACTTCACCAATTAATTATTAATTTAGGGTCAAGTATAATAACAAAATAAAGGCACTTTTGGTGATAAATATGAAATTAAGGATTTACAAGTAAGTTATAAATATATATCCCAATTCAATCTTATAATTATATTTATAAAATAGGATAACATAATTCCTAGTTCAATCTCGCTAGAAACATTGGGTATCTTAATATTAAACATGGATAAAAAAAATTGATGTTCTATTATAAGAAGAATAAGATAACATTGCATGACATTACAATGAATCCATGATCATAAGTTCCCTCATCATAAGAGCTTAAAGATATCTCAAAGATCATCTTTCAAGATAATTAAAAGTTAGTGTCAAAGATGTGGGAAGAAGATGGAAATATTAATGTTGATAAAGATGAAGAAATTTCTCACCTTAAGAATCATAGTAATCCAGATTTGGATCATTATATTATTTATCATTTATCTCAATTATTTTAGAGTAGAAAATATTGGAGGAATCAACCTGCATGATTATTTTAGTGACATGTCCCAATTTGGAAATTCAAGGTTTGAAACCTTCCAGAGTCATTTTGAGGCATTAAACGACATTTTTAAGGTAAAAACTTTGTTATCTTTAGCTAAGACTCCTTAACTCTATTCTACACATTGAAACATTTTCAGTGGTTCAAAAATCACGTCAATCGAAGCTCGTATGAAAAAATTATGCCTCCCGCAAGTTGAGTTACCATGTTCACCACCATGGTACAAGTGGATTCCACGTCAGCCCCCATTACTCATGCATATGGGGCTACTCGCTTATGGAATTTCAAGAAGATTCTATAAGGTCCAAAACATTATCACAATTGAGAGTTGAGGAATTCAAAACCCTATCCCTAGATGGCTATTGGTCAATGTTAAATGCCAAACTGATAGGAGGAGAAAGGGTTCCATTCTTTAGCATTGCATTTATTCCATTATTGAGTAGAGAACCTATGAGTGGTATTTTGAGAGCATAACAAAGGAGGAGAAATTTTGTAGCAACCATACACACCACAATGTCAAAGGAAAATCCACAAAGAGTTCCTCTTTCTTTGTACTTGCATTTAAAGGAAAGAGAGCAAAGTGGCCTCAACCTATAGCTATTTTTTCTCTCATATTAGGTTTCCTAGGTTATAGCTTATGTTTATTTGTGGATGGTATGTGAGTATTTATTTCTTATCTTTATTTTCCACATTTTATCTATTTCATACATTTTAAGTAGAAAACTAGTAGTTAAAGAATTTGGGATCTAAAGGAATTTCAGCTTCACAATAAAGATTTCATTATTTTATTAGATCTTTTGTGACAAACTGTTAAGTGGAATATTCATGATAGTTTACAGATCACAAAGTCAAAACTTGATCCCATAGATTAAGAAGTTAAAAGGTGAAAATAAGTCGTAACAAGAAATGCTAAAGCAATTTACCAGCAAAAAATCATTTATTGATAAAGAAACAATGACTAACCCATTGAAATAAAGAAGTTGTCATATGCCAAAGTACAAATGTTGGGAATTCCAAGTATACTTACTAATACAAATCCAGTGATCAACAAAGCGACTTAGTTATATGAAGAAAACATAATACCAAAAGTTAATCAAGAAAACACTACAAGTTTGAGAAGGAAAGTTCGGATTACAAATAAACCTTATCGACATCCTAATCATAAGAGACAGGATTTAACCAATCAATGTATTAATATTGTTCGGAAAAAATATAATATTCAAACTATATTTTTAAGAATATTAATTCCATTATAATTCATCCTCAAAGTAGAAATCATCTTGGGAATCCCAATACAACCAATCCTTTCCAAGAACCATATAAATGCATTGTCCTATAGAAGATTGAATTAGGGTGGTTATACCTTTCGCTCAATTCTTAGAAGATCATATCGACTTGCATAATCATCCATCACAACTTCAAAGAACATATAATCTTGAGAAGGTGTTATTGTTGGGTTGTTATATTCTTTGCAGTGAAACTCTAGTCAAGGTGGATCGACTGAAAGTGAAATTCGAAGGTCAAGGTGGCTCGACCGGGTAAATTCGAAGTCAAAGAAATCGATAGCAAGTCAAAGATTTCAACTGACAATATTTTGACAGGTGGGTGCATGAAAACCGAATGAAGACCGAATGGAGGTCGACTGGTTATAGATCGATAAACCGACTTATAGTCCTTTGTAACAAAATCCCAAGATTTGCAGGATTTATAGCCAATGATCTACGAGGATCTGTAACCATTTTTGGGTGCCTTTCTTTAGGGTTTTTCCTATTGTAAATCCTATAAATATGGTGTGTTGTAATGTTGTAAAAGATAATCTTTAGAGAAACCCTTTTAGAGGTTGTTGGTCATGTAGATGTAAACTAAATTGGCTACAGGGTTTTTCTTGTGTAGAGCAAGAAGATGTTATGTCGATTGTGTCTTAGGTGTATACCAAGGTTATGAATGTAACCTTTTATTCTGAAGGAATAAGATAGAAAGAGAGAAAAACGCTCAAGGAATGTTGATTTTCGCGTTTGGGTTTCTAGGGTAAAATATTTGTGTATTGTGTGTTTTCTTTGTCATTTATTTTCTTGATTAAATATTTCTTCCTCTCTTCTTCTAGGTCTAGTGTGGTAGTGTTCCTCATTTCCTAACATGTGGTATTATAACTTGGTTTAACAAAATTTTATTTAAACTAAACCCTAGGTTCAGTAAGAGTCGCAAGTTAGAATTCCTTATAAAGTGTGCTTAAAGAATGGAAAGTAGCTCAAGAATAGAGATCAAAAAATTCAATGACCAAAATTTTGAGCTTTGGAAGCTTAAAATTGAATATCTCCTTATAGATCGATAACAATGGGCAACCATTTGTCCATGTACCATTTCGACAGGTATGTCGAGGGAGGTCTGGGAGAAACTTGAGAAAAGGGAAAGAAGTATGATTCAAATTTGTCTTGCAGATTTGGTACTGATGAATTCCTGAGGTGAATATTCAGCCAACAAAATGTGGGACAAGTTGTGGATCTTGTACTAGTCAAAATCCTTAGTAATAATTTTTTTCTTTAGAAATAAACTATATCTTCTAAGAATGAGTGAGGGAAGTTCGGTGACTGAGCATTTAAATGTGTTTAATACTATAATAAATCAGTTATCTATTGTGGATATTAAAATCACTGAGGATGTGAAATGTGTTATCCTATTATTTTCTTTTCTAGATTCCCGAGATATCCTAGTCGTGGCTATAGGGAGTAATTCAACCACATTAGTGCTAGAATATGTGGTTGCATCTCTAGTATCATAAGAAAAGAGAAAAAATAACATGGAAGGATCGACCAAGGATTCATTAATGGTAAGAGGTCGACTAGTCGAAAGAGAAAAAGGTAAATTCTTCAGTAGAAACTCTAAATCGAAGGGTAGATCTAAACCTCCAGTTCAGTTGACAACAAGAAGATGTTGGAAATGTTGTAAATCTAGGCATTACAAAAGGGAATGCAAGTCGAAGGAAAAATAATCCAGTACATGATCCGATGAGAAGGATTCGACTGAGAGAAAGACGACTCCAGATAAGGGAGGATATGTGTACCCGACATCGACCAGTGCACAGTCAGATGAAGATGTTTGGTTGATCAAATCCGGAGCATCATATCATATGACACCACATATAGAATGGTTATGTAAATATGAATGATATGAAGGAGGAGATGTGTTCTTGGGGGATGAATTAACAACCAAAATTGTTGTAAGAGGAAGAGTTCGAATGACACTGTAGGATGGGAGGAGTAGCACCCTTCCAGGTGTGCTACACATTTCGGGTTTGGAAATAAACCTGATATCTTTCAGCAATATGAGTGATGCAAGGGTGTACACTCTATTTCAGAAGGATACATGCAATATGGTCAGAGGTGCGATGGTCTTAATGAAAGGATTTTGGATTGGAATCCTATACAAGTTATTAGGGAATGTCAAATCAACTGGATGAAAAAACATTGTTGTTCCTAAAGTTGACTTGACTTTGACTCGACTCGAATCGAATCGGGATGAGTCAATTCAACCTGGCTCGACAAGTCCTTGTCAAAATGACTCGACCATGCTATGGAATGAGAGGATGGGACATATTGGAGAACAAACACTTCGAGCTATGCATAACAAAGGTATGGTTGAATATTTTCATGAATGTAATTTAGAATTCGACTTTTGGGAACATTGTATATATGGAAAATAAATGGGTCAGGTTCCCATCTGGAGCGACAAGGGAAAAGGGGATTCTAAAATTGGTTTATAGTGATATGTTTGGCCCTATTTTGGTGCCTTCACTTGATAGATCCATCTATTATGTTTCCTTCATAGATGATTTTTCCAGGAAGACATGGATATATTTCCTGAGGAAGAAATCATAAGTTTTCAAGAAATTCAAAGAGTTTAAATCTCTTGTAGAAAACCAGACAGATAAGAATATTAAGGTGATGATAATTGACAATGGTGGTTAATTTCGTGGAAAGGAATTTGATCAGTTCTGCAAGAAGTGTGACGTAGCATTCCAAAATACCACACCATATACCCCATAACAAAATGGAGTTGTTTAGAGAATGAAAATAACATTGATGGACAAGGCAAGGAGCATGCTCAGTGGTGATGGACTTGCACAATAATTTTGGGCAGAGTTAGTCGATACTGTAAAATATATGGTGAATATGTCTCCTTTGTCGGTGCTAGTCGATACGACTAAACATGAGGTATGGTCTAGTAAGAATCCTTCGGTTTCACACCTCAATGTATTTGGCTATGATTCATTTGTGCATGTTCCCAAGGAAAAGAGGAACAAGTTGGACCAAAAGGCAGTCACGTGTATTTTCATTGGATACAAAGAAAGAATGAAAGGATATAAATCTGGGATCCTACATCAAGGAAAATAGTGTACAATTGAGATGTGGTCTTTATAGAATTCAAAAGGAAGTCTGAGTCTGAAGTGATGGTTCAAACATAAAATAATCTAGAGAAGTTGTGTTTTGAACTGAGGAATGAAGAAGGTGATTCAAATGAGTCGACAAAATCAGATGAAGAGGTGGAACACATGACCTTGGTTGTAAGGAGGTTAGAAAGAGTAAGAAAATGAGTCGAAAGGTATAGACCTCCTGACTTTCGTTTTGAATTTGTGTTAACTACCAATGATGAAGAGACCAAGTCAGTTAGGGAGGCAGTCAACTCAGCAGGGGGAAAAATATGGAAGGATTCCATGGTCAAATATATGGAATCCTTGCATAACAATGAGACATGGGATTTAGTTGAATTGCCAAATGGAATAAATCCTATTGGTAGCAAGTGGGTATTCAAGAAAAAAAGAACGTCAGAGGTTAAGTATAGAAATTCAAAGATTGATTGGTAGTGAAAGGATATTCCAAGTCGAAGGAGTCGACTTTGGTGAGATTTTTCCCCTTGTAGCAAAATTAACTTCCATTAGAGTACTAATTTCTCTGGCTGCAACATTTGATCTGGAAATAGAATAGATGGATGTAAATAAAACATTCCTACATGGGGAATTGGAAGAAGAAATCTACATGAAACAACCTAAAATATTTGTAGTAAGGGATAAGAAAGATTTTGTGTGAAAATTAAAAACATCCCTTTATGGTCTAAAGCAATCACTAAGGATGTGGTACCAAAATTTCAACACATACATCCTTAGTTTTGGATTTGTGAGAAGCAAATTTGATCATTGCATACATTCCAAAGAAGAAGGTAGACGTTTCATATATGTAGCATTGTATGTCAATGACATGTTGTTGATTGAAAAAATCATGAACGCAATAAAGGAGGTGAAGAAACAACTATCCTCCAAGTTTGACATGAAGGATCTTGGTGAAACGAACTTCATTCTAGGAACGAAGATCAATAGGGATCAATCAACTAGAAATATATGTTTGAACCAAAATAAGTATATTGAAACAGTCTTGAAACATTTCAACATGCAGGATTGTAAAACTGTGAAGGTACCAATTCCTTCAGGAGCAAGGCTAATTGTTGAACGGTGTCCAAAGACACAGGAGGAAACATAGGACATGGTGTTATCACTATAATGATTTCTTGGAATCCCGATCTCTAGATTTGGCAGTTCGCTAAATTGATATAGAAGTACGACAGTTTAGCAGGTAGGGATAAATATAATGGAAAGGTGAAAAAGATGGGGCTTGATGGGTCATGATCATGAGTGCTGCTAGATCAATGGTCGAGGGATGCATCTCGTGGAGAAATAACGCACTAGTTAATATCTTGGAGGCAAACCGATAAGAATACCGCGGTTTTGTTCTGAAGGTACATGGCGCCACCAGATACATATTGGGGGGGGGGGAGAGAGGGTAAGCCTAAAACCACCCTAGTCCACCTTGATTTCACGTGTCATAGAATCATTTGATATATGTCAAATCCAAGGATCACATGGGAAAAGGGACGTCCGGTCAATTCACTTCACACCACTTTTCTGAGTACTTTTTGTCCATGCGATGCCAAGTGAGTGTCGCCAGACAACCAATTTGAAAGCTCATCATTCAGAATAGATTGGTTGAGCGTGACAAACCATTTTACCTGTAAGTACTTTTGTCAGTAATTCATGATTGGAAATCAATGACTAGTGTCTTTCAAACTATGGATGACATTACTTTGTTTCAGGCAATCGACGCTTCATTCCTAAACAGGGTAATTACAAACCGGATCAGCTTCCGAGTTTTTGTACAATTGATGGAGATAAGATTATTTTTTCTGCAACACTGGTAAAAATGGATAAATCATACCAAGTGTCCTCCAGTGAACTAGGATTTTCAACTACTATGACAAATTCATCATTGAAGAAGAAAGAGAAGTTGTTTGCATGGATATTAGCAACAAAATTTTACACAAAGCCTGCAAAAGAGCCAGAAGCAGATAAGGAGACCAAATTAAATCCCATCGTGAAGGATTTAATCATCAATGGATACGTCGATGAGCATCACACATGAGATGTCAAGAGGAAAAGGAGAAAGAGACAGATGATAGGGGATAAAACTGAGGAGGTTGAGAGCGTTGGAGAAAACTTACCGGCTTGGCTTGACACTTTAAGGGAAGAAATTACAAATTTGAAATAGTTCTCAGGCTAAATTGAGTATGTTTCAGAGAATTTTGTAATGATATGGACATGTGGCATTCAAAGAAAAAATATCGAATATGTCAATTTTATTTATAACGCTCCCTATAAATTAGGAGTACAGTTGTTACATGTTAGTCCTTTTTGTAACTGATGTCTATTTTTAGAACTATAGGGAAGTTGATTCATTTTGAATCCCAGATGTAATCTGTCTGTATATTATTACAAATATAAATGAAAAAATGACTGACCGGAGAGGGGCCTGCCCTCGTAGTAGGAGGACTTTGTAATTTCCTGGAGCTAAATTGAATATATAATGCAGAAGCGTTTTGAACTCTTTATGAAAAGATTCTAATGGATGTGATATGAGTTATGCTTTCTCTCATAGTTTGTATTTCTTGTGTCTCTAAATTTCCATTTGCATCTTCTTCTGTTTGAATTGGAGAGTCAAAGGTCCGGAATTCATCTTATGATGCTCTCGGCTTAAGAAATTTAAACTATGCATGTTTCTTCTTAGCTAATTCAGAATTCATTTCGAAAATTCTCTGATGCAGTTAATTGTTTGTCCTTTTCCTCTTTCACCCTACAAATTTCAATTTACAACTCAGATTCATTGCCTCATTTATCCTTTCTCCTCTGGATAGTTCTAATGTCCTGCTATTGTTTATTTATTTTCGAATTTCTAGCCCTAACTGACCCTCCCCTTCCTCGCCAACAACTTTATAAAAACCCCCAAAACAAACTGAATCTAGCCATTGATTGACAAAGATATATCAAGTGACATGAGAGATCCATCTTTGAGTTGAGCAGGCTAGTGCCCAGCTCTAAATTAGGTTGAAATAGTTACCTTTTTCATTTGTCTATCAACCAGACAAAATTTACAGAGTGCTAACACATGGAACGTGTCCCTTATGCAAGTGTTGTTGGTATTCTAATGTATGAAATGGTCTGCACTTGACTAGAAATTTCCCATGCAGTGGAAGTGTTGAGTAGACATATGTTGACACCTAGAAAGGAGAACTGGACAACTTTCAAGAGTATTCATGTATTTGTGTGGCATAAAAGACTATGCTATATGTAACCAAGGAAAACCTGGAGGTGTCAGTGAATTAAATGTACTTGTCTTTTTCGACACCGACTTGGCTGGAGATCTGGATTTCCAAAGGTTGACCATTGGATATGTTTTAAAGATGTTCGGTGGAGCAATTCGATGGATGAGTAAGTGACAAAAAATTGTATCCTTGTCAACAACAAAAGATGAATACATGGCAACCACTCATGGGAGCAAAGAACTAATATGGTTGCAAAGGCTATGTTAAGGAATCATGTTTGAGTAGAGAGCTATGAAGATAAGTTGTGACATTCAAAGTGAAATATTTATGGCAAAGAACCCAACTTATCATTCCAAGACTAAGCAAATTGATGTACAATGCCATTTTTTGAGAGACATGACAAAAATAAACAAGGTACTGTTGGAGAAAGTAGACACGTTGGAAAACATAGCAGACTCTTTTACTAAGTCTATGAATGTTGTGAAGTTATCTTGGTGCAAAGAGTCAATAGGAATTGTTTCCCCGAGTTTGTGAACGAGAGTTCAGAAATATCTTGGTTTTAGCAAAGAAGACAACAAGTGGAAGAATGTTGAGTTGTTGTATTCTTTGCGATGAAATTCTAGTTGAGGTCGATCGACTGACAATGAAAGTCGAAGTTCAAGGTGGTTCGACTGGGTAAATTCAAAGTCAAATAAATCGACAACAAGTTGAAGAGGTCAACCGACAAGAGGTCGAAAGGAGGATGCATGGAAACCGATTGAAGACTAAATGGAGGTCGATTGGTAAACTGGCTTAAAGTCAACTGTAGCATAATCTCACAATTTGTAGGATTTGTATCCAATGATCTGCGAGGATCTGTAACCGTTTTTGGGTGCCTTTCTTTAAGTTTTTTCCTACTATAAAGAATATAAATAAGACAGGTTGTAATGTTGTAAAAGATAATATTTAGAGAAACCCTTTTAGAGGTTGTTGGTCATGTAGATGTAAGTCGAATTGGCTACATGATTGTTCTTGTGTAGATCAAGAAGGTATAATGTCCATTGTGTCTTAGGTGTAGACCAATATTAGACATGTAACCTTTTATTTTGAAGGAATAAGACAACAAGAGACGAAAATGCTCAAGGAATGTTGGTTTTCCCATTTGGGTTTCTAGGGTAAAATCTTTGTGTACTATGCGTTTTCTTTGTCATTTACTTTCTTGATTAAATATCTTGTAGAAAACCATATAGATAAGAAGATTAAGGTGATGATAACTAACAACGGTGGTGAATTCTGTGGAAAGGAATTTGATCAGTTCTGCAAGAAGTGTGACATAGCATGCCAAAATACCACACCATATACCCCACAAAAAAATGGAGTCGTTTAGAGAATGAAAAGAACATTGATGGACAAGGCAAGTATCATGCTCAGTGGTGATGGAATTGCACAATAATTCTGGGTAGAGGTAGTCGACACTGTAAAATATCTAGTGAATATGTCTCCTTTGTCGGTGTTAGTCGATACGACTCAACATGAGGTATGGTCTGGTAAGAATCCTTCGATTTCAAACCTCAATGTATTTGGCTATGATTCATTTTTGCATGTTCCCAAGGAAAACATGACCAAGCTAGGCCAGAAGGAAGTCAAGTGTATTTTCATTGGATACAAAGAAAGAATGAAAGGATATAAGCTATGGGATCCTACATGAAGGAAAATAGTGTACATTCGAGATGTGGTCCTTATATAATTCAGAAGGAAGTTTGAGTCTGAAGTGATGGTTCAAACATAGAATAATATAGAGAAGTTGCGGTTTGAACTAAGGAACGAAGAAGGTGATTCAAATGAGTTGAAAAAATCAGATGAAGAGGTGGAACAAATGACCCTGGTTGTAAGGAGGTCAGAAAGAGTAAGAAAACTAGTCAAAAGGTACAGTCCTCCCAACATTCATTTTGAATTTGTGTTAACTGCCACTGATGAAGAGCCCAAGTCGGTTAGGGAGGCATTCGACTCAGCAGAGGGAAAAATATGGAAGGATTCCATGGTCAATTATATGGAATCCTTGCATAACAATGAGACATGGGATTTAGTCTAATTACCAAATGGAAGAAATACTATTGGTAGAAAGTGGGTATTCAAGAAAAAAGAACTTCGGAGGTCAAGTCTAAAAATTAAAAGATTGACTGGTAGTGAAAGGATATTCCCAAGTCAAAGGAGTTGACTTTGGTGAGATTTTTTTCTCCTGTTTCAAAATTAACTTCCATTAGAGTACTAATTTCTTTGGTTGCAACATTTGATTTGGAAATAGAATAGATGGATGTAAAGAGAACATTCCTACATGGGGACTTGGAAGAAGAAATCGACATGAAACAACCTAAAATATTTGTAGTAAGGGATAAGAAAGATTTTGTGTGAAAATTAAAAATATCCCTTTATGGTCTAAAGCAATCACTAAGGATATGGTACCAAAATTTTGACACATACATCCTTAGTTTTGGATTTGTGAGAAGAAAAGTTGATCACTGCATACATTCCAAAGAAGAAGGTATACATTTCATATATGTAGCATTGTATGTCGACGACATGTTGTTGATTGAAAAAATCATGAACGCAATAAAGGAGGTGAAGAAACAACTATCCTTCAATTTTGACTGAAAGATCTTGGTGCAAAAAACTTCATTCTAGGAATGGATATCAAGAGGGATCAAACAACTAGAAATATCTGGTTGAACCAAAATAAGTATATTGAAACAGTCTTGAAACATTTCAACATGCAAGATTGTAAACCTGTGAAGGTACCAATTCCTTCGGGAGCAAGGCTAATTGTTGAACAGTGTCCAAAGACACAGGAGGAAACATAGGACATGGCACATGTCCCTTATGCAAGTGTTGTTGGTAGTCTAATGTATGAAGTGGTCTACACTTGACCAGACATTTCCCATGCAGTGGAAGTGTTGAGTAGATATATGTTTACACCTAGAAAGGAGCTCTGGACAACTCTCAAGAGAGTATTCAGGTATTTTTCTGGCACAAAAGACTATGCTATATGTAACCAAGGAAAACTTGGAGGTGGCAGTGAATTAAATGTACATGTCATTGTCGACGACGACTCGGTTGGAGATATGGATTTCCAAAGGTCGACCATTGGATATGTGTTCAAGATGTTCGATGGAAAAATTAGTTGGATGAGTAAGTGACAGACAATCGTAGCCTTTTCAACAATAGAAGTTGAATACATGGTAGCCACTCATGGAAGCAAAGAAATAATATGGCTACAAAGGCTATGTTAAGGAATCGGGTTTGAGAAGAGAGCTATGAATATAAGTTACGACAGTCAAAGCGCAATATTTCTGGCAAAGAACCCAACTTATCATTCCAAGACTAAGCACATTGATGTACAATACCATTTCATGAGAGACATGGCAGAAAGAAACAAGGTACTGCTGGAGAAAGTAGACACGTTGGAAAACATAGCAGCCTCTTTGACTAAGTCTGTGAATGTTTTGAAGTTCTCTTGGTGCAAAGATTGAATGGGAACTGTTGCCCTAAGTTTGTGAACGAGAGTTTAGAAATATCTCGGTTTCAGCAAAGAAGACAACAAGTGGGAGAATGTTGAGTTGTTGTATTCTTTGCAGTGAAATTCTAGTCGAGGTGGATCGACTGACAATGAAATTAGAAAGTCGAGGTGGTTCGACTGGGTAAATTCAAATTAAAAGAAATCGACAACAAGTTGAAGAGGTAAACCGACAAGAGGTCGATAGGAGGACGCATGTCAACCAATTGAAGACTGAATGGAGGTTGACTGGTAAACCGGCTTAAAGTCACCTGTAGCAGATTCTCGAGATTCATAGGATTTGTAGACAATGATCTATGAGGATCCACAACCATTTTTTGTTGCCTTTCTTTAAGTTTTTTCCTACTATAAAGCATATAAATAAGACAAGTTGTAATATTGTAAAAGCTAATATTTATATAAACCCTTTCAAACGTTCTTAGTCATGTAGATGTAAGCCGAATTGGCTACATGATTGTTCTTGTGTAGAGAAAGAAGGTATGATGTCGATTGTGTCTTAGGTGTCGACCAAGATTAGACATGTAACCTTTTATTTTGAAGGAACAAGACAACAAGAGAGGAAAATTCTAAGGAATGTTGGTTTTCCCATTTGGGTTTCTAGGGTAAAATCTCTGTGTACTACGTGTTTTTTTTGTCATTTACTTTCTTGATTAAATATTTATTCCTCTCTTTTTCTGAGTTTAGTATGGAAGTGTTTCTCATTCCCTAACAATTACAAGTCAAAACAAGAAATAATGTTTTTCATTAATATGCTTTGAGAAAAAAATTAAAAACATTTATAAAAGAAAAGACAATGTTAAATATATAAAAATAAATTATATATATATATATATATATATGAAAACTTAGGATATTAATTATTAGAATGTGCACACGACTTTAAGTGAAAGGTGACCTTGAGGCCTATAAATACCAAGGTCATTCATCATTGTAATTGTCATCTCTCATAATTTATTCAACTTATATTTTAATCCATATAAATTATTTTATGTTGTTCCATTTTTCTTTGGATATTTTGTTTATGAACTAAGTTGTTCATGTCATATTGAGAAAATGAACTTTACTAGTTTCAATACCACAAGTTATTGACTTGAATGCCTAGGATTGTTATGATGATATTGATCTGAAAATTGTTATGACAATATTGATTTGAAAATTACAATTGAACTTTGTTAAAAACTACCTTTGAGAAAATAAATTTTGGAAATGACATAGACATAAACCATCTCTTATTTATGTCACAAATTTTGGAATGTATGCTTCATATAAATTTTACTTGTGAGAGGGAAATGGAGATACTTTGACCAAAAGTCAAAAAGTATTCATCACAATTCTATGTTCATTGTTGGAGATTATATTCAATTGGTTCAAAAGGTATTGTTGCCTATGTTTCAAATAACAAGTGAAAGTTTGTGACATCTGCGACAATGCAGGTCTTGAGGAGAAGCTTGCTATCTGTAACATGTGTAATGATGGTGCAGTGTATATGTTAGTTTTCTTTATATTGTGTTTTAACCACTATTTTATTGTTAGAATTTTCTAATTAACTATTTATTTTAGTTATCTAGTTTGGCTAGTAGAGAGCAGTGTTCCTAGTTCAAGAATGCATATATTTGATCATATATTTGATCATCTAATAGGCACTCTTTTTTTGTATGGATTTATTTGTAGTTATTAGATGAAAACTATGTTGGACAAATTTCCAAAAGGTAACTGTCTTTGTGAAGGCTGCAAGTTGTTGCAATATTGGTTGTTGTCATTGATGTCAACCCTAGTCATGGGTTTTGGACCGCAATATTGATGAAGGTATTTGGACATGAAGGACAATGCACATGCATATACAACACCCATGGATGGATAGTATACATCATGTTGTTCCTGGTGGTATGTGGCATGTCACGTGGATCCTCATGGTTGAGGAGAAATGAATTTTTGAAGATAACAAAGTGAATTGAAGAAGGAAGTACATGTAGGCCCTGAAGATAATTAAAGAAAAGAATTACAAAATAAGAAACTGTCAGGTTGGCCCGAATGTTAAAATGAAGTGACATAAATGGTATAAATAAATATCATTATATATTAATTTGATACATAAGTTGAATTTCAAAGGAAATCAGAAGTAAAGAAGGTCGGATTTCAAGGGAGGATGAAGTCTTTTGGTGATGTGTTCTAAGGTATGTTATTTTCAGGTCATCTTACCATGTTTGCTATAACATTTTTTCTAGAACGATTCAGATGGTGAAATTGCTATGGTATTGAGAATACATATCAAGGTACCTGTGGTAAACATTTCATCTCTTGATTCACTATAATTATGGAGATACACTCTGTGGAAGATAGGTTTTTTGACCAGTCCTGAAGCTAGTCAATAAATAGGTGTTTCAGTTAAAACAGTCACAACTTCTTCATAGAGAATCTAAATGATGTGGGACAAATTGAATTGGAAAGAGTATGGATTGTAGTTTCTTGTGTACAAGTTTCAGAATCTGATGTTAAATATTGAGCACGGGGCATTCTGTACAAGTTCGATCTCCTGAATAAACCAGAATTGAACAAAGTCTACAATTCTCTCTATAACTTCTTTTTGGGGAGGATTTAAGGAGTGAAACTTGGAGAAGTTTCAGAGAATAAATTGAATAATATTATCTACAGGATCATAGTATTCCAAGAATTGAATAATTGTAGAAATTGAAGAAGTCTCATAAAGCGTTATCAGGTTCTATGTGATGGTTGGTTGATGGTGATGATTTAATGTGAATTTTTATTATCTCTCATATATTCTTGGGTGGAAGGAAGGGGAAAGGATGGAGAGTTAAACTCTCTCTTGATATTGGAAGATTGTATCTTCCTCTTGGAGGTTTATCCCTCCCTTTACATTTGGAAGTTGTAGCTACCTTTGAAAGTCATTACTTCCCTTGAACAATAACTATTGATTATTTCTCATATATTTTGCATGGTGTATTGTGGTGTATTGGTGTAACTCTTATACTATTGTTCATTTCTCATTGGATATAATTGAATGGTTTAATTATAATTTGAAAAAGGTTTTAAATATTACTTGATACTGATTCACCCCCCTCTTAGTATCAACAATTGGTATCAGAGCAGGTTGCCTTAAGAACAATTTAACCACTGGAAGGAAAATCCTGAGCAGAGATGGATGACCATGAGCACATTTCAAATGGGATTCAAAAATTTGATGGAAGAAATTATGCATACTGGAGTGATAGAGTGAAAAAATTCCTAATAACTTTGGGAGTAGACATTTGGTACTCAGTTGTAAATGGCTATGTAATCCCAAATAATGCTCCAACCGATCCAAATGAGAAGAAGCTTATGAGTTGTAATTCAAAATCCAGACATGTTATTCTAGCAGCATTGGCACCAACCA
>ML776951.1:744583-787795 GCA_009831015.1 Picea engelmannii | reverse complement strand
CATTGATTAAATAAACCGAAGGAACAACTTCTTAACATAATATTGAGTTTTATAACAGCAACTACAGCAGTTTAGAATTCTCAATAAATACTGAAATGATAACAGAAAGAAATAAATTCGAACTTAACCAAGTACCTGGATCTTATGCTAATTCAGGTTGCCTCTTTGCTGCCTTGCTGTCTTGTTATCTTGCTGCCCTGCTACTCAGTCCAGACCTGCCAAAACACAAAATAACTACCCAAGTCTATTGTCCACCCTGCCAACTAGGGAAAACGTCCTAGCTCCAGGATATCAACGGATATCCTGGCCCCCGAGCCCAAAACCCCCAGCAACACGCACGTGCCCACTGATCAATATGATACAACCAGTAAGTCCTATGTCTCTCTCTGAGCACACACACCCCCCAGTCCAGCTCTCGGCTTCCTGGCAAAAGGGCAAAAGATCATTTTTCCTGCGCCCATTCACCTCCGAATGGCCCGCACATCCCCCTCATCCCCGCCTTATTCCTCCCAGCCAACTCGCATTCACTCCTTACCAACAACCCCCATCCCCCGTCCTGCATTTCATTAAAATTTTACTCTCCTCGGGATTTTCTGGGCTTTTCGCCCTGCATACGCCACCTTTGGCAGCCCACGCCATCCCTCTTTTGCCTTATTTTATTTTTTTTTCATTTAATTTCTGTTCACAGTTCATTAAATGAACTCTTCAGTTTGATTATAACACAGTTAACCATGCTTATTTTCTTTAACTGATTTTTCCTTTGTAATCTTTAATCATTTATTCAATTAGGGTCGTTACAGTTATGCAGAGATTAAAGAGAAAACTAATACTTACAAAACCTCATTTCCATACACAAAACCCCCTTTTCTATAGCTTACAAATCCGTGAGTATGCATATATTCAAGCTTAAGTCGAGACCGCTAAATCATAGGATGTGTAGTTTGTACAAGCGAGTAGTACTGCTACACATACTGGAATGTTGTTCATGGGTTTTCAAACCCTTTAAAAGAACTCATAAATAAAATGGAACAGACTATATAATCCTAACAGAGAAAATGAAACACTCTATGCATAACTTTATTCTAAACAAAGTGTCAATGCTCAGAAGTTTTACCTGTATTATTCGAGGCACACCAGCTCATATAGTCACCATGGATCACTATTTCATTCCTTGTTTCTACAGAGCAACCAAGACACAAGGAATGGCGTTTGCAGAGGAAATCCTAATGAAGCAGTGTATGCAGATCTAATGCAATGATCATTATGGTGTCTCGAGCCCATCGCTTGTAGTGTAAGAATGACAGAGTAAGTGTCTCCCTAGTTACCATGTGAAATCCGTGAAGTGAATGGCCTGCATTGGTTAGGTCCCTGAAGTGTCAAAACGCTTTGGTACATGGTAAGTAGACCTTGTATGACGTGTTTTTCTATAGTTTTAATGTGTTTTAAAGAACGACGCCGACTGCATTAACTTCCTAGTATATGTTCTAGTTGTCTTTCACTTGGATATTTAAGAGCCACCCTATCCCTTAATTCATTGGGTAATGTAAACATAGGAAATTTCGTTAGAGATGGGTTGTCACATGGAATTGGAATAATCCTAGTACTAACCGCAATATCTCAACATGGTGTTCCATAGTAAAATAACCCTTGAGAAAAGAACCTTAGGTTCTCCTTGTTTAAGTTATAAGTATGACTTTTGTTTAAGTTTATAATTAAATTAACACTAGAGGAACCCTCATGCACGACAAGAATATCATAAAAATGGTATGATAAGATATCGTTATGGTTAGAATGTTATAATCCTTATGTATAGATTTATTAACATTTTAGAAAGTTAAAATCAAAGTAATGTGTTGGTTAATGAATTGATTGAAAAACATTTGTAGGGTCTATATTGTCATTGACAATAAGACTAAAGTTCCCCCCCCCCCTTCAAATTTTTTTGTTGTAGCTAATTTTGGGGTCTATTACATATGGTATCAGAGTTGTTGGTTACAACACTTAGGCTGAAGGGGAACACTAGAACATTATTTCTCTAAAGGAAAAATCTAACAAATGATATTTATTGTTACAAACAAAAATTTTGTCTTTTGTAAAAATGTCAACGCAAAATGGAGAAGGAGACAGACCTGAGAGGAACCACAATCAATAGCTCTTTAGAAATCAAGAACATGATAGTGAGGCAAGTTAAACCACCCAAGTATTGAAAACAATGGGAAACCTTATTGTCGAATTGGAGGTGTTTAAAGTTCATAATGAAAAGTTAAAGAAAGCTTAAGAAGATCAACAGGAAATTAATGAAATGTTGTTACGCATTATAACAACAAAGAAGAGTCCAAGGAATAATTCTAGTCATGAAACAAAAAGAGAAGATAACTCTTATGAGGAAACATGCATGACAAAAAACAAGGTATCTACACGAAAGGAGAGAAAACAATTGGATCACTTGGAAGCCGAATTCAAAAATATAAATCCCTCCACCTTTGATGGAGAATCAAGGACTCGTGAAGAATTTGAAGCATGGTTGCTAGACATAAATAAATACTTTCAGATTTATAATTATTCTAGTAATATGAAGGTTAGAATGACCATTTATAATTTAAAAGGAAAGGCTAGTATCAGGTGGAAACACCTGAACCTAGATAAAGGATTAAAAGAAAAATTAATGGAATGGTTAGAATTCAAAAATCATTTCAAGAAACAATACCTATCGAAAAGTTATTATGAATGAAAGACTAAAGGATTTTATGAATTTCAACTAGGACAAATGTCTATAGATGATCTAATTAATAAATTTCTAGATTTGTTGAGGTTTTCTCCTTAAATCAAAGAAGATAAAGTAAAGATTCAAAGGTTCTTGAGTTGTCTACCATATTCTTATAAAGACAAAATTGAATTTGATAATTCTAAATCCTTGAATGAGGTATTTAGGAAGGCCAAAATGTGTTATGAACAATATAAACAAAGATTGGAAAATCCTAAAGCATGGAAAGATAAGAAGAAGGATAAATTAAATCAATGGAATAAAGGTTTCCAATCAGCCCTTTTCCGTAACATGACTAAATGATTCCAAAGGAAGGACTATCCCTCTAACTCACAACATACACAAGGGGAAATAAACCAGTTAATTTGGGATTCAAGAAGATAGTGGATAGTCCCACATAACCATTGAAATGTTGGTAGCCTAGATATAGTGTCCCCATCCACCAACAGGTCACGCAATGCCACTTCTTGGAAAACTCTCTTATCTCTCATACCAATTTGTGACATACCCGTTTCTAAACAAGAGTCCAGGCTAGGCCACTGAATAACCTTTATGCTCTGATACCATTTTTATGAATTTATTTTCATGCATATCTATCTCAAATTAATAGTTCCAACATTATGTTCATGCCACTTATTCATGAAGAAATAATCATTAAAACATATTGATAATATATGAATACAGACAACATATTCTAACCATACACAGATTAATGTGGAAATAACAACAATAATACACATACAACATAAATGATATATCCAGGCATTACTCATTAATTATAACACATGTACAATTACACAACATACAATCAACATAGATTCGGTACTTATCTTTTAAAAGATGACCACCAACTGTGTGAAGACCTTCCACGAACCTCCTATCCTTATACCACGCTGCTCATTACGCTCAGCAGTGGGTCACCCCTGAGCTGGGACTAAAATCCAAAAGGAAAGGGATTCCTAGGCTTGGAAAGGGAAACCGGAAAGTCACATAGGTCAACAGGAAGGATTATCTCCTAGGGCTAGTGTTTCAGGATAAATCCATAAGTGCGGACACAAACTGATCTCCCTAGATCCACCTGGATCTAGAACAAATCATGAAAGAATAATACACTTTCCCTAGATCTAGCCTATTGAATGAACTAAGAGATAAGGATCATATGCATACCTTATGAACGCTTTCCATTGGTATCTGTTGTTCCAAGCTTTGCTCCAATGCTCTTGCGTCGTTCAAATCACAACAACACAAACCAATCAGGGTAAAGGCAGATTAATATATTTAATAGCTAGTCTATACATATCATCAATGAATTATGTAATAAAGTGACATCATCTTTATGGGAAAGGGACATATTACTGTATTTCATTAATTGAAAGTGAAACTTACAACCTGAGCCTTTATTTTGTAGGTCTCCTTTCGATGGCTCCTAGCTCTGACACACACACTTGCTCATGCATGAAGAAAATCAGCTACTTTTTATGACCTTGCTGTTGTCTCTTGCTGCTGTAGCATCAGTCCTTCACACAGGCTTTCAATGAATCTCCAATCAATCTCTTGCTAGCTTGCTTCTAACTTGATTAACCCTTTCCATGAGCAATCTCCTCAATATATAGGAGAAGATAATTTAGTTACTTGGATAGGAAATGATCCCAAAATATTTGGAATGCCAGCTCTTAGATAACCATTCGTTAGCCAACTCATTCTTATCGAAGATTCCCTTCTAGAAGGCTCAAGAACTTCATCTTTTTCCTCTTTAAAAAAATGTTCGCACCCTGGAATTAGGTACAGTGAGAACTATTTGCACTCCATCTTAATGCAGCCTACGAGAATTAGGCATTCTCGCAGGAAAGTATATAGGTAGCCTACGAACTTCTTGAAAAATATGATTTTTGGAAGCAGACAAGTGTAACTTTTCTCAGGAAAGTATTCTTAGTGAAGAGCTTGATTTTCCATCATCATAACATTATCACAACATCATCATGATGACCAAAATTGTGGATAAAAAAATGCCCCCCAAAGTCTGAGAGTGGAATTAGTGACAATCGATAGACTTTGTAAGTTGCATGTGTGTGTCAAGAACCAAGAGCACATCTAATTAGAGACCTGCAAACATCCAAGCATCAACAGAATATCATGTATCCCAATTCTTGAGGTAGGCATTCCCATACTCAGATCACAGACTGATGACATCATAAACAAAGGTCATGGCCACCAATCATACACTGTGGATCCATGCAGTCATAATATAGCACATACACCCAAATACACTGTGGACCTGTGCGACAAATTTTCAATCAAGATGACATAGCCATGAAACATACATAGTGGATCTATATGTCGCAAATTATACATATACTCCATTGCAACCTGGATCACTAAGATAATATCCTGGGTCTTCAATCTCATCGCCCAAAGTACGAATATAACCATGTGATTACATGTGTCGAAGTCGAACATGGTAGAAACCACTTGATTACCAGCCATTGATGTAACCATTAACAAGTGCGAGGGAAATCACCATTGATGTCAATGACTCCCAAGGTACCAAAGTACAATCCATCGACTGTGAATAAGTGAGTTGATGTCGAACAACCGACAAAATCTTTCGATCAGGGTTCAATGATGTAAACCCACTGTCAAAAGCGAGGAAACTTGCCATTGAGGCATGCAAACTCCAAGGTACTAAATAATTTCTAAGACTTGATTCCGGATAATGTGCTGAAGTCGACGGACCAAGACTTGTCACCGGATGGCCGTGATGTATCCCCCATCAATGACATGAAATGAGTAACTGAGTTTGAAAGTGAAACAGAGTATGTGGCAATTGAACTTTGGACACAGGGAAGGCCGACACGGAATGAATGGATAACTGCAGATGGCGGACTCAAATAGAGGTTTAAGACTGACTTCTCTTGAACATATGAATGACACGACCAAAGATTTGGCAGCATTGACTCAAAGACGACACATGGAATGACCTTTGATATCAAATTGAATGAGAGACAAATGGATTTCCCAAACCATCTTGAAATGATGAATAGGGGGTGTCATGTTCAAGAGCGACACTTACTACCAACTAACACAAAGATGAAACATATCCCTTTCCCAAATTTTCCCCCACCATTTCTGGCAAGTACCTCTTTATTTTTACGCAAGCTTGAAGAGGATCACATATGCTTGTTGATATAAGCTCATCCTTCGGACGAGTCCCTCAGAGTACTTTTAACGAACCCTAGGAAGGAGTGGTTCGGTCCCATCATGGGTCTGTCAATGTTTGTTTAACGAGTCCAGAGATAGTAAACTCGAAGGTTTTTCAAGATTATAGAGTTTGGAAAAACACTTGAAAGAGAAATCTCTTAGTGCCTTTTTCGTACAATAGTCCAACGAGACCGAAAAAGGGTTAAACTATCGCTCAAAGGATTCATACTTCAAGTACTTTAACGAGCATGAAAATAGCAAGATCGATCGGCAATATTTTCATGTTTAGAGAGTCTGAAAAAAGCTTAAAGATAACTCCAATGGGGTTCCTTTTTCATGTAACCACAGCGAGCCCGGAAAAGAGATAAAACAACACTCGGTCATGTTATTATGTTTTTCACAAGCACAAGAACAGACAAAAGGCGCTCGAGGTTTTATGTCAAAACCATAGAAAACAAACAAAATCTCACCACACCGTAAAAATTTTGTCCATAATCATCTGTATTTGTTACCTGCAAGTCATTTTACTCATCCTCATATTAGTAATTAGGGTTAAATAATGAATAAACATAAAAAAATCCACTTTTAACATGGTAAAAAGTAAATAAAATGAATCCATAACACCTTTTACCATATCATTTACCCTTTTACCATTTGAGTTCAAAAAACCTCCATTTTACCTTCTACCTTCAGTGTTGATTTCTGGGAGCTTCGGGCAATCATTCCACGAGCCGTCTGGATCATTTTGGTAAGTTCTCCATTCTCTAGGTTTTCATGGTTCAAATTTGTGATTCCATTGGTTAAAAGTCAAGTTTTAAGTCCATTTTTCAAACCCTATGCGTGTAGAGGAATTCTCGCAGGCTGCCCATACGGGGCCTCCGAGAATACCTCCTTCTCGCAGGTGGGCCTAAGGCAGCCTGTGAGAAGTTTGTACTGTGTGCCATAGGTCACCTACGAACAACGCAAAGTTTAAAATTTTATGCAACGTTTAGCCAAAAGAAAGAATTTTTCCCATGTTTAAGATTATTAACCATCTTCATATGTTCCCCATGTAGGTTTATAGCCATCATCATGGTGCTCGAATGGAGAGAATGGGAACATGAGGAAGATAATGCAAACGCCGAAAATCACCCTCCGACCATTTTTCCCTTAAGAGATTGTGGTCTCTTGAAGTATTTCCGCATCCTGGGCATGAGAGCCCAAGTTCGATTGCTGGAACACTTAGTCCGGATGTGGGATCCGGACCAAATTTTTTTTAATGTCGGAGCTCACACATTGACTATCGACATTGAGGACATTTATTTCTTGACTGGGCTATCCAGGCAAGGGTCCTACATTAGTTTGACTGGTAGCCGAAGGGGTGGTTTAAAAATGAGTGAGTATTGTCGCCAGTACTACGTGCCTGAAGCTGAACGATAGAAAGGGAAAGTGGCCATTTGGGGAGTGACTGATTTGACTCTCCATACCATTCTCTTTACCATTGCTCAGATGGCGGGGAGTGATGCTCCGCATATGGCTCTGCAAAGCTATTTTCAATATTCCATCGAGCGTACTGAGCCCCGGGTATTCAACTGCGCTGACGCAGTTTTACGCAATCTCAAGAAACAACTGACCAAATGCAGGCGTGGAGATATAAAACAGTTTGGTTATGGATCATTGTTGATGTCCTTATTCTGTGAGAGGGTCCCTATGTTTATACTTCAGGCTGAGTGGCACTTTTCGGGTCCCAGGGATCCTTGGATGTTACGATGGTGTCAACTCATGGCTAGACATGTGGCAGGACCGATCGTCAGGTATGACGATCTCTTCTTCGACTGGATTCAAGGCTAGGTGTTGATGGTAGAAGATTATGCATACGTTGGCTTGGATTTCCGTGGTGATCCTGACCTTGCACTACCTGAGGATGCACAGTGGGGAGACCTCGGTAAGAATCACACCAATTTCATCTTGTTAAATGTTTTTGTATTTTTTAACATATTTAAATGTTTTTTTTTTAGAGATTTATCTGAAGACTAACACCAAATTTTTATTGATAACACAGACGTTGGGTCATATAGACCTGCTGGTAGTTCTCTTGTCCAATGTTGAGGAGAGGCAGCAGTAGCAGTTCCACAGTACGCTGAGGACTATCTGACAGTGGAGCAGAACTTAGAGGGTCTGATGGCCGACGTTCCAGATATGACTCTGGAGGAGATTCCCTGACGCGATCATCGTCGCACTGTGGGAGTCTCTGCCTCTATGGGTCGACTGCTCCGCAGATTTGCTAGGACATTAGTGTGTTATCGTGAACATCATTAGTGATGTCATTATGTAGAAGCTAGGAGATTCAGTTTTTGATATTTTGGTCTTTGGACAACCATTTTGTAAAAACAAAATTTGATCGTTATATATATATACATGGTTTCTACCGACTTACTTTACATTATGTACATTTTAATGCGTTTGATTTATAAATGATTTAAATGCCTGTCCAATACATAATTAGCTAAAGAATCTGTCAATGTATTAAGACATCTAGGAATGTGTTGATATTCTATGTAATCAAAATGTCGTTCCAAGAGGCGAATTCGCAAATATACCCTCAATAAAGTAGGAATTCGAATAAAATATCATTTACTGAGTTGTAGTACTACCAGCTGCAAGTCAATTCGGACAACCAATTGACGAATTCCAAGAGAGATAGAATCAACTAGTAATTCAAAAACGACGCTATACTCTGCGATGTTGTTGGTTGCTCGGCCAAGACATACACCTTGTAAAGATATAAGCTCGTTTGTTGGGGCATAGATTTCCCAGGCAGTGGAAGCTAGGTTTCAAGTACTACGGCTAGCACCGTTGGCGAAGCCAATATAAGGTAGAGAATACTCCGACATCTGGAAATCAAACACAACGTCACGTAAGGGCAGAGACCAGATAACGTTAAAAGAAAAACTAAAAGTAACACACACGCAGTATGATACATAAAATACAAGTACTTATGCACAAATGACTCATGCATAATACTTCTTTAAGTACAACCCATTTCTGGGTTCACTCAAAGGTATACCATCATAATCAACTAGCTCATACGCTCCCTTTTCCAAAACTTTGCTAACAATGTAAGGTCCACGCCACATTGGTTCGAATTTCCCAGCTCCTAAGACATCTTTATCTTGTTCATATAGAAGAACAAGATCTCCTTCGGAGAAGACATGAGGTTTGACATGCTTTTCATACTGTGCCTTAACACATTTCTTCTGGGCTTCGATTATAAGAGTATCGTCATGGCAAGTCTCGTCTAATCGCATCAAATACAACAGGCGTTCCTCTTCGTTAGAAGTGTTAGGTAAGAGCTCTACGGCTAGCTTCAAAGACGGTATTTCACATTCTATTGGAAGAATGGCTTCCATGCCATAAACTAATCGAAAATGTGTAAATTCCGTGGTAGACTTAACAGATGTCCGATACGCCCACAATGCTGAAAACAACATCAGGTGCCAGCTAGTCTTATGAATTCCTATCATCCGTCGAATCATGGTTATAAGAACCTTATTGATTGCTTCGACCTGGCCATTAGCCTGTGGATAATAGGGTGTTGAGCTATCATGACGAAGTCCCAACTTCTCTGTAAGTTCAGACATCATGTAATTCCTAAAATGACTGCAGTCTTCCCAGTATTTTTGAATGTCGGCATCGCCTCAGCCCACTTTGTAAAATAATCAACAGCTACAATAATATAACCATGCCCCTCGGCCGAGTGAGGGTGACATGTCATGAAATCAATGCCCCATTTTGTAAAAGGACCTACTGAGACTACAGGATGAAGGGGAGCAGGATGTGACCGAATCTTCTGATTATAGGTCGGGCAAGCAGGGCACTTCTAAACAATAGTGATGCAGTCATTGAATAAGGAAGGCCAAAAGTAACCTGCACGTAAAATTTTCTGGGCAGTAGCATACCCAGACATATGACCACCACATGCTCCTAAATGGCAGTCATTCAAAGCTTTCTTAGCTTCTTCAAAAGTCAAACAACGCCGAAATATAGAGTCAATGCCTCGACGGTAAAGAGTATCGCCGAGGATAATATAATGACGTGCTTTATAACGGACACGAAGTCGTTCATTACTGGACAAAGCAGGCTAGAAAGTTTGAGTTTGGAGATATATAATGATATATCCGTACCAAATATCATCGGTACTGATAAGGAAAAGTGATTCATCCAGTAACGAATCTACTACTATGTTTTTCGTGGCAGCGTGGGGGAAATCACAAATTAACTCAGCAAAAACCAAGGATTTCTTCGACGTGGCACGATCAAATTCCAAGTCGAACTCCTAGAGAATGACAATCCACTTGGAGTACTTGCCCCCCAACAATTGATGTGTCAATATATGTTGCATGGGGTTACAATGTGAAATCACTGTAGTTTTTCTGGAAAGAATATAATGACGAAAACATTGAACTGCTTGAACAACAGCCAAAGCCAGTTTCTCAACATGTTGGTACTTGATTTCCATTGATGATAGAATTCTACTCAAGTAATAGATAACATGTTCATCGTGGTTACCATCCTCTTGAATGAGGACCATGCCGATAGTATACTCAGAAGCCGCCAGATAAATAAAGTAATATCGACTATAATCCGGAGGGAAAAGAAGAGGATCTTTCGTGAGGGACAATTTTAAATCTTCAAAGTCATTGTTAGCAACCTTATCCCAGACAAAATCTGAACCTTTCTTTAGAAGACGTGTAAAACCCTGAGTAATTTCGGCGTAATTCAGAATGAAACGACGAAGAAAGTTTGCTTTCCCCTGCAAACTTTGTAATTGGCATAGTGAAGAAGGAGGAGGGAGATTAAGAATCACCTCAACCTTAATAGGATCTACCCAGATCCCCTGACGTGAAACAATGAACCCAAGAAGACGACCGAACTCTATGCAAAAGACACACTTATGAGGGTTTAGACGAATGCGATAGAACCGACAACGAACGAAAATTGCTCGGAGATGATTAGGGTAGTCGACTTGACGTAAAGAATGAGCTGGCAAATAGTCCAAATAAGGTTGAACGATATGCTTGATATCGTGAAACGCATAAGACATAGCACGTTGAAACATTGCACCTTCATTCTTAAGACCGAAGGAAAGTTTTCGGTAGGAGAAAGTATCCCAAGGACAAATGAAAGAAGTTTTATGCTGGTCCTTAGGAGCGATGTTAATTTGATTATAGCCGGAGAATCCATCCATAAGAGAAAATATTTCACTGCCAGCACAGTCATCTACGATCTGGTCAACAAAAGGGGTTGGAAAGTTGTCCTTCAGACAGGCTTTGTTGATGTCCCGATAATCGACACAAACACGTATACTACCGCCTTTCTTGTCAATCGGTACAGGGTTAGAAACCCATTCTGTCAAAGCCACGGGATAAATAAAACCGGCTTTGAGAAGTTTTTCAACTTCGAGTTTGATGGCTGCCGCTTTACGTGGATGGACAGGATGGAGGCGCTGTCATACTGGTTTAACTCCAGGGTATGTTTTTATCTCATGTACAATGATAGACGGGTCGATACCTGGCATCGCTTCGTAACTCCAGGAAAAAATATCACAAAATTCCTTGAACAAAGCAGTATAGGTGAAAATTTCCTTTGGAGAACACGAAGCTCTAATATGAACATTTTCAACAATCCCAGGTTTAACTGAAATATCAATGGGTATCGTGGGAGAAATATTGTTGAAGTTCCCTTCCACAAACACATCATGTGTAGAACCGGGAACAGTCGATATGACAACAACGATCGACGGAGTCGAAATCCGCTGGTAATTGTTGAGAGTGTGTTGTTCCAGAAACAAGATGGAACGATGATGCCCATCGTCCCAAGGTGTGTCATCCATGATGGACATAATCATCTCGTTAGTGGGAAAGATGATACGGAAAGGATCAGGAGACAACTCCTCAAGGGAGGGTGTAGAAGGTGTTGCCGATTGAATCACATGATAAGTAGACTCAACCGGACTTAACGGCATGACATCGCCGAAATGAGAATGATCTCCAAGATCAGGGACTATCCAAGGGTCAAAAGACACTGGAAGTTCATAAGGAACAACATATATCATATTAATCGAAGCAACTGATGGGCGTAGAATATCGGGTGGTGGTGGTATGGGAAAAGTACCCATCAACGAAGAATCTTTCAAGAGACTGACTCCAACATTCTCGTAACCCGGTGGGGTTTTAGCTATAAACAACACATTTCCAGTGCGAGTATTGGAATTAAAGAAGGTAAGTTGATCAACCGTAACGATCTTTCCATGATGGGGAAACGGAGGACACGGAACAGTGTTGACACAACATCTCGCATAGAATCTACCCAGCTACGGCCAAGAAGAAGATGGTAATCTAAGGGAGCATCGAAAACTTCCACCTCAACTTGGACGGTCTTACCTTTGAGAGTAACCGACAATGAGGGAAGGACACTGTAAGGCTTAAAACCCGAGCCATTGAAGGATTTCAAAGTATTTTTTGATTTAGTTAACGGAGGAGAGCCAATGGCTTTCCAAGAGGTAAAAAACATGACACACGTAGAGGCACCCTCATCAACAACAGTTCGACAAATGTTCTTGTCGGAGACAATAACTTGTATCTGAAAAGCAAGATGTGGGGGTAACCTTGGAACATGGTCATCCAAGTCAAACACTATCAAGTTCATATCGGTAGGATCAATTCCACCTATGGCTTTCAACAGAGCCCTTCATTGTGCAGGACAAGACTGAAGGACTTCAAGGGCAGACATCGTTGAAGGTGCTTGGGCCAGATCTTCGACAATGCTATAGTTCTAGGCCACACAGGCGTGAGGATTGAATGTCGACTTCTTAACGACACCTTTTAGAGGTCATAAGACTATATCAAGGCTTGGTCTTTTGAGATGAAGAGGACCATTCATAGGTGTATTTGGCGGAGAGAGTGGTACCAAATCAGGAGGTAAATCGTCAACCTTCTCCTTAGAAGAAGAATAGTATTTGGCTCTAGTTTCGATGGAAACGCCATTGTTCTTAGAATCACCGGTGCACATAAAAACATATGATGTCGTAGAAGTAGACTGTTGGTCATGAATGACCAAGGAAGCTTGTTGCTGAGATGGGAAGGGTTGGGACAAGACTACCGGTGTAGAAGGTTTGGGTGTTCCTTGAAGGAACTTGTTAACTTTGGCACATCTAGGACAATCCTTCATGTAGTGATCGTCACCACAGATAAGGAAAGGGTAGGAGGGTTTGCGCTTATCCCGATCATCAATAGGAGGGGTTTTGGTTTGTTCATTTTGATTATTATTTTTACTCTCCTTATTCTTGCCTCTCCCTTTCTTGGATTTATTCTTACCGGTAGGTGTAGATTGAACAACGTTCACTTCATAGGTTTTACCGGCGGGAGGAGTAGGAGACGGAGCATTCTGAACATTAGAAGAATTGGATTTAGGGGTTGTAGTTGAAACGGAATGTGAGTGGGTATGAGTAGAACCAATCACACCATTAGCTGCATGCGAGGCAGTTGGAGTAGTTGAAGCGCTGGAAGTACCAGGACGGGGTAGGTCAGGTAGAAAATTGTACAATGTTCCCATTTGCAAATAAATGAGATCAAGATATTGGGAACGACTGATAGCCTACTCCTTCGTAACAATGCCACCCATGGCGATTTCCTTACCAATCTCATTCACAAAGGATTTTGTGAACCATTCTGCCAGTAACTGATCAGGGAGCTCAAGTTTGATGAGACATCGTCACCGTCTCCACTCATGTATATGATCCGAGATATGAGTGCCTTTAGATTGTTTAAAAGAAGTTAAAATCTCAGTCCCGGTATCATAACGGATCGGTAACTGATAATGGGTAAGAAAGTCCATAGCCAGGGTATTAAAATCGGAGAAGAAACCTCGTGGCAATTCAATGTACCACTTCCCAGCAGAACCAGTAAGAGTTCTTTGAAAAAGACGTAGACGAATGGAGTCATCCATCAACGAATTGGACGAACACCATAAATGAAAAGTCATGAAATAATTATTTGGGTCCTCTCCCGGCTTGCCATCGAATTTCGTAATATCCGATGTAATTTTAGCAGGGATAGCAGGCCATTGAGGAGAGTGACGAATAGGATCATTTAGGATCCTAGAAAAATCTGGAAAATCCAAAGTAGCAAGGAAAGGCAATTGTCAGTTTACTTGCAGGTACTGATGGCTTTGAGGTGGAAGCCCTGTTGGCAAACCAGTAGGACCATTAGCAGACTGTCCATAAAGGGAGGGCCCTGGATGACTCTGTGGTGGACGGATAGGATAGTAACCCCAAGGATTGTAACCTTGAGTAGGGACATGGGGTTGAGTAGTCTGACCCGAACCCCAAATAGGATTAGTTACCCCGGGATAAGGTTGGCCAATGATAGGGACAACTTGTTTCCCCCCAACATTCTAAGGAAAGTTCTGTAGAAGTTGAGTCCAATACTGGGCCAATTCAGGAGGTATATTTTGTCCAAAAGGGGAGATTGGTCCCCCTACTGTAGTGACAGTTCCACCCGGAAGTTGTGTGCCAACCGTAGGTTGTGTAGTAACTGTGTTGTGTCAAGGAAAAGGAAAAGGAATCGTGCCACCCTATCCCCCAACAGGAATCTGTGGGTTAGGTGCAACAGTCGGAATAGTGCCAGTAGGATTAGGATTACCAGAAGGAAAAGGTGGGAGTGTCAAAATAAAATGAGGAACCGCATACCCAGGAAAAGGAGGACCACCTGGAGAACCGGCTGGGGTTTGCGGAGATGTTGGATTAGGAGGATTCAATAGAGCATTCAATGCATGGTAACCGGGTGGTAGTGTCAGGATGATATCAAGAATTCGCTAGGTATTGATAGGAAGAAGAGCAGTTGTAGTAACCTCGGTTTGAACACTCGTAGTATTCGCGATATGGGCCATCTCGGGAGGGAGAAAAAAACGATAAGTAGTAGTCTCGGGTGCAGTTTTTGTCTCAGAAGTCACGGGAGGGTTGATTGCGTAGATAGGGGGTGACTCCGTACCAAAAATAAATCGTCGGAGATCACCCGACCAAAAATGATCTTGGCCTACTACACTGTGAGAAGGCCCAACAGTTGATTCAGAAGAAGTAACAATGGTTTCTTCAGAAGGATTTACTCGTCCAACAGGTTGTTCACCACAACAAACGTGATAGTCCTCTACAGTGTTTGTAACTCGAAATTCTTCTAGAGAATCAGTTCGTTCGACTTGTGGAAGTGGTGTGGTGACAACTGGAACGTCACTGGTTTCCCCTTGTGGTGAAGTAACCACAGGGACTTCAGTCTGATGGGGTGAACCCTCAGGTGTACCAGTAGGTTGAGGATCGTCCAGATGCTCTAGAGATAATCCTTGCATTCTACGAGAACGCCACGGGGGAGCAATTGTAAACAAGTGACAAGTTCCACGAGAAAAATCCTATGGTCAACTTCGAGAAAATAAACAACACTCACTAGTAAACAAAAAACTAGGAAGAAATCACCAAGCAAACAATACCTTCTAATTTTGAAGCCACTAGTTGGTGATGAAATCCAACGTCGCAACAACGAGATGAGAAGGGGGCGGGGCTAAGGTGGAAAAGTTACGTTGATGACCTACTTAACAGACTTACGCCCTGGTGCAAGCTCCCAGACATAATCGTGGGTATACCCTCCAAGGAGCCCGAGTGAGTTTGATCAACGTCGATTCCAGGTACTGTGAAGACTTTCCCCTCCATAGTCACCTTGGGTAATAACCTAGAGAGATAATCCACTAAAGTCACCACAAACAACAGTACAGCCTGGGGGAACAGTCGTCAGTCCGATCCACACGCAAGGGCAGGGTATCTAACTCGAAACCAACTCAAAGGCTTCCACTCATAATTGTGGGTATACCTCGTAGTGATCCCTGTAATACATGCAATCTCTACACCGATGTCAACAAAGCAGGGTTAGTAACTCTACCAACACCAATGCGACCTAGTGCTTGACCCTTGTGTTAGAAGGGCATCCCAGAAAAATATGTTGCAAATGGAATTTAACACTCCCTAACTCAAGATGCTATTGTGTGTTTTTGAGCTTTTGGAGAGTGTGTCTCTCTTCCTACTCCAAAGCACTAGCCTAGCTAAATATTGGTGTAAAAGATTCCTAGAAAAGAGTTACTAGATCAATTTTAATATTACGCAATGTTTTTAAAAGTTGTTGTTTACTCAAAGGTAACGGAAGTGAAACTCATGGTGTGTGACTCTGACCCAAATAATGCAAGGATAATGATGAAATATAAGCCTTTTCATTCCATGAATCCTAGCTATGGGAGAGAGAATTTTCCAAATCAACTCCAATACCACAATGCAAATGCAATGCTCAATTTCCTTTCAGATGCCTAATGCAAACAATCATGTATCAATGAATAATGTCTATATGTCTTTTTCCAAATACTTCAATAAGCTTCTAAAATTTGATTTTCAATGTCTTTGAAAAATCAAAAACAAAAACTTGAAAGAAAACTTGTTGTTCACTTTCCAAGAAGAACTCTAATCAATGAGAAAAGAAAACCAAATCATAAATAAACAACAATAACAACCCAACCAACACTTTCAATGAAAGTAAAAACAAAAACAAACCAATGAGTTTTCTCAATGCAAATGAAAAATGTTCTTTCGAACATCCAAGCAAAAGAGAAAACACCAAGCACTTGACTCTCTACCAATCACTGGTTCTCAGACAATCAGACACATCCAACTCCAGGAGTCATAGAGAAAGAAAATTCCAAATAGAGCCAAGAAATGAAAGTCAAGCTACCAAAAGCAAGAAAGACCTAGAAACCCTAAATCTGTTCAAGCAAGCAAACTACAACAAGAGATGCATAAGTCAATGACCCAATAAGCCAAAAATACACAAATCAACTGTTCTGAGCAATTGAAAAAGTCAAAACTTGATTTCAAAAATTTCAAAAATCTTGCTCGCAGGCAAGCAGTCTTACACAGTGCGAGAAGATAGTGTTCTCGCAAGCCACTTTGAAGCAAAGTGTGGGTTGTTCGCACTGGACCCTATATGCAGGGTGAGAACCTGACGGGTTCTCGCATTCTGTCAATGAACATGGTGTGATAATCCCTGAAGATAATGAAAATTTTGAAAAAGCAAGTAAAATTCAAACTGGCTTATAGACCCAGAAGGTCTTTCAAGGTATCCTGAGGACTCAAACACTGACAAAACAGGAGAAAAAAAAAATAGAGCAAATGGCCACAGGAAATTCAAAAAAAACCATAAAGACAATGGGATGGTGTCCCTAGTGGAGTCGCCAATTTTGTTTCAGGATAAATCCATAAGTGCGTACACGAACCGATCTCCCTAGATCCATCTGGATCTAGAACAAATCATGACAGAATAATACACTTTTCCTAGATCTAGCCTATTGAATGAACTAAGAGATAAGGATCATAGGCATACCTTATGAATGCTTTCCTTTGGTCTCTGTTGCTCCAAGCTTTGCTCCAATGCTCTTGTGTCGTTCAAATCACAACAACACAAACCAATTGGGGTAAAGGTAGATTAATATATTCAATAGCTAGTCTATACATATGATCAAGGAATTATGTAATAAAGTGACATCATCTTTATGGGAAAGGGACATATTACTGTATTGCACTAATTGAAAGTGAAACTTACAACCTGAGCCTTGATGTTGTAGGTCTCCTTTCGATGGCTCCTAGCTTTGACACACACACTTGCTCATGCATGAAGAAAATCAACTACTTTTGATGACCTTGTTGTTGTCTCTTGCTGTTGTAGCATCAATCCTTCACACAAGATTTCAATGAATCTCCAATCAATCTCTTGCTAGCTTGCTTCTAACTTTATTAACCCTTTCCATGAGCAATCTCCTCAATATATAGGAGAAGATAATTTAGTTACTTGGATAGGAAATGATCCCAAGATATCTGGAATGCCAACTCTTAGATAACCATTCATTAGCCAACTCATTCTTCTCGAAGATTCCCTTCTAGAAGGCTCGAGAACTTCATCTTTTTCCTCTTTATAAAAATGTTCACACCCTAGAATTAGGTACAGTGCGAACTGTTCTCCTAATGTTCACACCCTAGAACTGTACAGTGCGAAATGTTAATGCATCCTACGAGAATTAGGCATTCTCGCAGGAAAGTATATAGGTAGCATGCGAACTTCTTGAAAAATATGATTTCTGGAAGCAGACAAGTGTAACTTTTCTCAGGAAAGTATTCTTAGTGAAGATCTTGATTTTCCATCATCATAACATTATCAAAACATCATCACGATGACCAAAATTGTGGATAACAGCTAGCTCACACTAACAACCTTCAACGTATCATTCCTCACATGCATGTCCCACCCCAAGAAGTGTGCTCCTTCTCTACTCAACATTCCTTCGACTGCCCCACTTCCCTTGCAGGGCTTCAACAATAGGCCAAACATGAATTCTTTGAGAACTATAGTTGCAGTTGGGATCCCTCTGGGAAATCACTTCCTCAAAAACCTCTCTCACCTAGAGAGAGTTTCTAGCAAGCTCGACAACCTGCTTCTTCAATCCATGGGTCTGACAACCCGCCTCTTCAAACCACATGCCTAACAACCTGCTTCTTTAGTCTAGCTTCTACGTCAATTCCCGAAAATGTGATGGAAACAACAAAGCTCAGTATGGGATAGATTATGGCAGCAAGCCACACTCATTCAAGGAACTGTGTGGCAACAATGACCAATAGTTAAGACACAACACGACTAAAGAAGTTACAGGGTGCATGTTTGTTCATAGGTCGACAATGGAGATGATGGCTCAATATGTCATTCAGTGGGTGAATCGGGTAGGGTGGAAGACTTGGGAGAATGCGAGGGTCATGAAAATGGGGAGGAGGAACCCCCAATGAGTTGGATTTCTGAGATATAAACTACATGCTCCTAGGTTGACACATGTCTTCCTGAAGCCGCATGAGTTCCACTTAGCACTTGTTCCCTTTCCCATGAACTTAGGACAACAACTATCATGTCCACCGTAGCCTTTAGGAAATAATAATAAAATAGTATTCCCTTAGAGGTAATCCTTCTAGATTATCCCCTAGGCCTTGACACTTAGCCCTCTCCCTTACCCTCCCTAGTGGGGCTTAGTCCCCCCTAACTCTTTCTTCATGGTCGGTATACAAGCAAAAGTGTAATTTTATTAATGATATGTGTACTTACATATATAAAAGGCAGGCTCGTGGCCTTAATAATCTAGGCTCTCCAACCTAATAAACATATAAGTCTTCAAATTATAAACACTTGGCTCATCAACCTATAAACATAACTACAATTCAATAGGGGCTCATCCTTGGGGTGTTACAATCCCCTCCCCTTATTTTTGTACTGTCCTCAATGCAACTTACTTACACAACAACAACAATATTTCCAAAATGTTCAAAATGATGCGGGTAGTTTGCCCGCATAGGATCTTCATGCTCCCATGTTGCATCCTCAGGACCGTACTAGGTCCACTAAAATCTTACAAGCCTTATGGCTCGATTATGGATCCACTTTCTTTTCCGATCAAGTATACACACCATATGGAACTGAAAAGTGCTTTCCTACTCCACCTGAATCACATTCCAATCAATAACATGATTAGCATCGTGCACATATTTATTAAGAAATGACACATGAAATACATTATGTATAGACATGCATGCAGGTAATGCAAGCCTATATGCTACTAGACCAATCCTCTCTAGGATTTCAAATGACCCACAATATCGAGCTGCCAACTTTGGAAAATTTCCCAACTTCAGGGAGATTATGTTAGCCTTTAGTCTCAGGAATACATGATCCCCTACTTTAAATTCCCTATGAGTTTTGTTCTTATCAGCAAAACATTTCTCCCTATCTTGGGCACCCTTCAAATTCTATTTAATCTTTAGCATTTGTTCTTCCATTTCTTTGAGCAACTCTGGTCCAACCAATTCTCTATCAGCTGGAGTGTCCCAACTTCCTGGGGTTTTGCACTTTTTGCCATAAAGTGCTTCAAACGGGCTCATCTTTAGTGATGCTTGATACCCATTGTTGTAGAAAAATTCTACCAAGTGTAGATAATCTTCCCATTTAGATGGTTTTTGCATCACAAACATCCTTAACATGTCCTCGATCACTTGGTTCATCCTTTATGTTTTCCCATCCAACTGAGGATGATATGTGGTGTTGAAGTTTAGATTTGTTCTGAACCCTTTGAATAACCCCTTTCAGAACTTTGATGTAAAATTTTAGTCTTTCTCAGACACAATTGTCTTGGGTACGCCATGCAAGCATGCTACTTCCTTCATATAAATATAAACAACATTAGTTTCCTTATGAGTAGTCTTCACAGTAATGAAATGGGAAGCTTTAGTAAGCTTCTCCACCACCACCATGATTCCATCATGTTTCTTACTTGTTCACAAAAATCATGTGATGAAATCCATTGTCACCACTTCCCATTTCCACTCAAGAATGGGTAATGGTTGTAGTAAACCAAGTGGGTGTCTATGCTCAGCCTTTACCTTTTGACATTCCAAACATTTGGAAATAAAATCAATAATCTCCCTCTTCATGCCTGGCCAATAATATTGGCTTTTGACTGCTGAATTGTTTTTCTGATATCCTGGGTGTCCTGCATAAGGTACATTCTACATTTATTTTAAAATCACAGTCCTCAATTAAGAATATTTGGGTACATAAACTTTGTTTTTGTACAGGAGGATTCCATCAATTCCCAACTCATAATCCACAACCTTCTGCTGCATTTTACCTTGCTGCAATTTTGTTACCAATTCCATGTACTGCAAATCAGATTTTGCAGCCTCTTTAAATCTATCTTTCAAATATGATTGGTACATGCTAATGGTTGTAGCATGCAACTCGTGCACTCTCCTGGTGAGTGCATCGACCACTTTGTTCTCTTTCCCCTTGATATGCTTTATATCAAATTCATATTCATTAAGAAACTCTAACCATATGCTTTGCCTGACATTTAGAGTTGGTTGATCAAACAAATACTTCAGATCATTATGGTCTGTCCTCAACTCAAATCTCTTTCCCATGAGGTAGTGCCTCCACTTCTTCAAGGTGTGCACTATGACCACCAATTCCAAATCATGAGTGGCATAGAGCCTTTCATTCTCTTTCAACTTATTTGATTCATAACATACAAAAAACCCATTTTGACTGAGGAATCCACCCAATCCTTCCTTACATGCATCTGTGAATAAAATTAAGTCTTCATTTGGATCTGCAATCCTTGGAATTGGAGCACCAGTTAACAATTTCTTCAATTGTTGGAAGCTTCTTTCACATTCTTCTACCCATTGAAATTTATTCCCCTACCGTTGCAAGAAAGTGATGGGGTGAGCTATTCTCAAAAACCCTGTAATGAATCTTATATAGTAACTAGCTAGATCCGTGAAAGATCTAACTTCTGTCACATTCTTAGGTGTTTTCCGCCCTTTAATGGCTTCTATCTTTTCAAGGTCCACTGATATCCCATCCTTTGAAATAATATGCCCCAAGTAGTGAATTATGTTTTGATAAAATGAGCACTTGCACAATTTGGCATACAACTGATGCTCTCTTAGCACTTGCAACACCATCCTCAAATGATGCTCATGTTCTTCCTCTGACTTGGAATATACAAGGATGTCATCCAAAAATACAATGACCAACTTGTTTAAATATTCCTGGAAAACACCATTCATTACGCACATAAAAACAATGGGCTCATTTGATAACCCAAATGGAACCACTGTGAACTCATAATTACCATACCTTTTCCTGAAGGTGGTCTTCTTGATATATTCCTCTTTAATCCTTACTAGATGGTATCCTCACCTGAGATATATCTTGGAAAATATCTTTGCATCCTTCAATTGATCAAAGAGATCATCAATCCTTGGTAGAGGATACTTGTTCTTTATGGTTACATTATTCAACTATCTGAAGTCGATGCTCAATATCAATGTCCCATATTTCTTTTTCACGAACAAGACTGGGGCACCCCAAGGTGACAAACTTGGGCATATATACCCCTTCTTCAGAAGTTCTTCAATTTGTATTTTCAACTCCTTCAACTCTGGTGTACTCATTATGTAAGGAGTCTTTGACACTGGAGCTACTCGAAGCATTAAATTTATAGATAAATAAATATCTCTCTTTTGGGGTATTCCTGGTACCTCCTTGAACACATCTTCAAAATCTTGCAGGACTACATGATCCTTCAAATTTGGCACCTTATCTTTAGATGCTTCCTCCATATGGGCTACAAATATTTGACATCCTTTCCTGTGGCATTTCTTCAACTGCATTGTTAAAATTTCTATGATAGTCAATGGCCTAGGAATTCCTTGGATTTTTCTTTGATTTCCTTCCTCATCTAGGGAAGTGAATGAGTTGTTAAGACAGTTTGATATGCCATGATGTTGGTCTAACAAATCCATACCAATTAGGCAATCATAAGATCTTAAAGGAAAGATGGTCAAATCTACCCTCGTGCTCAGTCCATTCATGTCCATAATACATGACTTAACCATCTCATTGAATTTTATTTTATCTCTACTAGCCAGCTTCATCAACCAATATTTTCCATGATTTCTCCTTGGAAAATGCAAACTTTCCAGCATCTTAGGATCTATATAACTATGACTAGATCATGAATCAATTAAAATAGTAATGGTTTGGTTATTTATCATACCTTCCACTTCAATCATATGTGATTGATACTCTACTTGCTTGTTGTCCAAGGCTACATAGATCCTTGGTATATTTATGTACATGTCCCCCACTATTTCATCTCGCTGAAGATTGTGAACAACTCTCACTTTGCCACTTCTATGAGTTCAATCTCTAAACATATGATCACCTTTACAACCCCAATATTGAATAGGTGGCTTCCTTCACCTTTGACCACCTGTCTCAATCATTCTGGGTTCTCTATAAGTTGGTTGTCCTTGAGGATTATTTTTGAAGAATGGTGGCTTAATTCTCTTCTTCCTCTGATCCATCTTGAATTTCGTCTTGTCTTCCCAAGGTTTTTGGAAAGTTGACCTTTCTTTTTGTTGATCATATAGGCACTTAGCTCGCCTTATGGTATCCTCCAATTTTTGGGCTCATAATATTGTATTTTGTCACTGATGGATGGTGGAAAACCACTCAAATACCTATGAATATTGACTGTCTCATTTTTTATGAAAGAAACATACTTCAACAATTCTAAAAACATTATTTCATACTCATCAATGGACATACTTCCCAGTTTGAGTTCAACAAACTCTTTCATTTTATTAACAAACTCTTAGTCAAGCATTTCTTTTCAAAATACTTCTTGAATTCCCTCCAAGTAACATCTTTCTCTTTAATGTGTTGCACCTACACAATTTGATCCCACCACATGGATGGCTTACCTTTGAGTTGATAGATGGAAATTCGACCTTCAACATGAGAAGAATAATTATGCAATTGAAAATAATTTATCGTACCTAGCAACCATGTCTCTGCATCTTTGTCCTTGTGCTCCCCATCAAACATAGGAGGGTTTTTTTTTCATTTCTCCTCATATCTCATCCTCCCCATACCTCTTATGCTTCTTAATAGGAGATAGACTTGAGCTACTGTCTTCTTTGTTTTTGGAATGCCTTCACGACAGTTGGTGATGCCTGCTATCACTTTTTGTTCTTCTTTGAATTCATGATTTGCTTGAGCCATTCTCCTTATCCAATTTATTTTATATTCTTTCCAAGCCCTACATCAAATTTATGTTGAATTCTCCATGTTTCTCCCTGGCCTTCATGAGATATTTGTTATCTTCTCAGTGATTTTGGACATCTTTCTGCAACTTTTTAATGATTTTCATCATGCTCGTGTCTTTATATATTTCTTCTCCCCACCCATTGGGGTTTGTCCCTTCAACTCCCAAATGGAAATCCATTCCTCTAGCTTCATTTTATGAACTGTAAGAATCTTGTGCCTCCCCCATTTATCTTCACTATGCAACAATTCGGTTTGGTTCCGACAATTGTTAATTTTGCAAAATGTGCAGTCAACCAAAATTTGGTCAGAATAATAGACTTTTAAAAACATTTCCAGAATAAACCAATCTGATTCAATAAATGCAATATCAGATTCCATTTTTAGTGGGTCTTGGTTGGTCAAGAACCCCTCGGGATTCTATCTCTAATCCCTACTCTGTTCTGCAACATATTTTCAGGCGTTAGCCCCTTTTTATTTTTCCCCTGGTTTGCATGGGACCATGGCTATTACCCAACGCTTATGATTTAGATGCTTATCCAGAGCCTTCAAACGTTGGGCTCCTAGCTTCAGAGTTTTCCCTTTTTCCAAGCGTCCCAACATCACATAACAACGAATTGTAGAAAACGCGAAGAACGATGGATCTACGGTCCACATTCCTTCATGCACCACTTCTTTTATAGTGTCAAGTCTCTGTACTTCATAATCTGGTGCCACGTGTCCACTGGGGCCACAATTTTTGTTCTTGAACTAATAAATGTTGAAAATGTCACATCAAACTTTATACTTTTTCCAAATTGCGGGGACATGGGTTGGCGGTTTTTGGAGTAACCCGCCGATAATTCTACAATTTCCCCCATGCTAACACTTACCCCTTCTGGGCAACCGTGGTTTAGATTTTAGGACCACCTTGTAGAACTATTTGTCACACAACTTCGATCTCCACAATGTCGCTCGACCATCGATCTTGAGAGATTGTGATCAAAGTTAATGCGGGCACAATCCATCTAACTTCTTTACCAAATTTAACTACCTCGTGCCACCACCAAGAGCGCCACATGACAGAACACACGAAGCCAACACGTGGCCCAATCAAGTGGGTGGCATATGTCACATTCTAACTGCATTTATATCATACAAAGTTTATTAATTCACTGACACATGGCACACATCCCATGTGTCGACATCATCTCCAGTGATGTCAACAGTCCATGTCACTTCGGGACTTCGGGCTTCAGGAGATTTCACCTTAGCATACCCCATTTTGCTTGAACGTCAAATTCCCGAACAAGACGATCTTCTGACACACATATCCTTTGACAAATGGCCCGAACGAACTCCAGACTTCAGGACTTCCGAGCTCTGGGCTTTGGGACTTCGAGACTTTCCACTCTATTCACACCTTGTTTCTCCCAAATGTCGTATTCCCAAACAAGACGATCTGCTGACACATGTCCCTTTTGATGAATGGGCTAGATGAACTCCAAATTTTGGGACTTCGGGAGTTTGTGCATCATCACATTCCATTTCTCTTGAATGCTAAATTCCCGAACAAGCTAACTTGTTGACACATGTTCCTTGCTTGCATCTACATACAAAAAATACACGAAGTTCACTCAGTCTTCTCTATACATGACCGAGAGATATGACCTCGGCTTAACATTTGGGTTCTTATATCACTTTGCAAGATCGAGAATCATTTTTTAATGAACCATGAAGATCAACAACTAGGAGTGATTGTGGAAACTCAACTTTCTCACACTTTAATTTCCTTCTCGATCTCATCAATGCGAAGATGCTCATCCATAGTGGTATCGATATCCACCGTTGATTTGTTGATCTAGCAAGATCAACGATCCTGATGGATTGCAGAGTCTCAACTTACTCTCACTTTAATTTCCTTCCTGATCTTCACAATGGATCCCCACCATTGATCTCCCTTCAATAAGATCTGGCACCCATGACTTAATCTTCACTTGATCTTATGGCTTATCTTTCTCTCACCCAGATCTAACGACCCAACACCATGAATGTTGTGATTTATTTCTCTGTGGACGTTTCTTAAACTTGTTACACCTCCTAGACCTCAAAATTATTTGGAATTTCTATGCCAAATTTCTCATTCGTGGCCCATCCAGGTTCCAAGTAGAAACCATGGGCTTTGAACCTAAGGTTTTTCCATTCTGACAACAATTATTTTATGAAAATTTTGCTTCAGCTTCCACTAACATGGCCCATCCAGGCTGAGTGTTGAAACCATGGATCTCATACAATTTTGTAACATCCCCAACAACCAACAGGATGGAAAATGCCACTTCTTTGACATCTCTCTTAGCTTTGATACCAATTCATGACATCCTCGGACCTAAACCAATAGGCTAGGCCATGCCACCGAATAACCTTTATGCTCTGATACCATTTTTATGAATTTATAATCATGCCTATCTATCTCAGATTAACTGTTATAAAATTATGTTCATGCCACATATTCATGTGGACATAATCATTAAAACATATTGATAATATATGCATACAAATGACATATTCTAACCATACACATATTAATGCAGAAATAACAACAAGCCTACACACACAACATAAACGATATACCCCCGATCTGGGACTAAACTCCATTGGGAAATGGATTCCTAGGCTTTGCAAGGGCAACAGGAAAGTCACATAGGTGAACAGGAAGGATTATCTCCCAGGGCCAGCTCACACTAACAACCTACAACCTCTCATTCCCCATATTCCTTTCCCACCCCAGGAAGTGTGCCCCTTCTCTAATCTATAGTCCTTTGGCTTCCCACTTCCATTACAGGGCTTCAACAATAGGTCGGACAAGAATTCTTCGAGCACTATAGATTCAGTTGGGATCCCTCTGGGAAATCACTTCCCCATCAACCTCTCTCACCTGGAGAGAGTTTCTTGCATGCCTGAAAACCTCCTTCTTCATTCTACGAGCCTAAAAACCCACCTCTTCAAACCATAGGAATAACAACCTTCTTCTTCAGTCCAACTTATAAATCAATTTCCGAAAAGGTGATGGAAACAACAAAGCTCAGTATGGGACATATGATGTCAGCAAGCCACACTCAGTCAAGGACCTACGTGTATGAAATGGCCAACAATTAAGACACAACATGGTTGAGGAAGTTATAGGGTGTGTGTTTGTTCAAAGGTCGATGATGGAGATGATGGTTCAGTACATGAGTTAGTGGGTGAATCAGGTACAGTGGAAGACTTGCGAGTAGGCAAGGGTCGAGAGAATGGCAACGAGGAACCCCGAATGAGATGGCTTTCCCAACTATAAACTACATGTACCCAGGTTGACATATGTATTCCTTAAGCTACATGAGTTCCACTTACCACTCGTTCCCTTTCCCAGGAACTTGGGACAACACCTATCATGTCCACCTTAGCCTTTAGGAAATAATAATAATATATTATTCCCTTAGATATAATCCCTCTAGCTTACCCCCCATGCATTGACACTTAGCCCCCTCCCTTACCCTACCTAGTGGAGCTTAGTCCCCCATAACTCTTTCTTCGTGGTCGGTATATATGAAACAATGCGATTTTATTAATTATATGTGTATTTATATATACAAAAATTAGGCTCATGGCCTTAAGCATCTAGGCTCTCTGGCCTAATAAACATATAAGTCTTCATCTTATAAACACTTGGCTCACCAACCTATAAACATAATTACAATTCAGCAGGGCTCAACCTTGGTGTGTTACAGTGGAGAACCCCACCTACGGAGAAATTGTCCATGCTTAAACCCATCAATCAAAACTTTAGTCTACAATCTTCAAGAGGCTTCAATAGTTGGATATATTGGTGGAAGCATTCATAAGATCAGTGCATCTTTCGATGGAATGCAAGCAAATCATCAATCCACTATTGTGGAAGTTGAAGGTAAAATTCATAACAACATTATATCTATACTAATTGAGCTAGGATCTAGTTTAAGTTATATTACTCCAACCTTAGTAGAATCAAACAAGTTAAATAAAGGTAACATAATGTGTTTCTGATTGTGAATTCAATATAAGTGCTCAGAATACAAAGTTAAATCTGAACGTGTTACCTTTTGGGTCGTATGACATAATTATTGGAATGGACTTGTTAGAAAGGCATAAAGTGAGACTGAACTGTTATGAAAAAACATTTGTGTAGAAGGATGGAAATAATACAGCGATAACACTACATGGAATCATAAAACCAATTTATGTTAGACAAATATCAGCAATGCAATTCAAGAAATGTATTAATAAGGGTTGCAAAGTATATGTTATTCAAGTAACTATTCTTTTGGAAAAATAAAACAAACCAAGTTTGGAAGACTTTGTATTCCTTCAGATATTTAAAGATGTATTCATAGAAGATATACCAAAACTACATCCAAGGAGGGAAATATATTTCTCTATTGATCTATTATTTGGATCTGCCCCAGTATCAAAGGTACCTTATAGAATGAGTGTTCCTGAACTAATAGAATTGAAAATTTAGTTACATGAACTATTAGATAAAGAATACACCAGACCAAGTGTTTCACCATGGGGAGCACCAGTTTTGTTTGTTAAAAAGAGAGATGGAATGCTAATATTGTGTATTGACTATTGTCAATTGAATAAAATGACAATTAAAAACAAATACGCTTTACCTAGAATCAATGATCTCTTTGACCAGGTTGGAGGAGAAAAAATATTCTCTAAGATAGACTTGAGATCTAGTTATCACCATGTCGGGATAAAGCATGAATACGTAACAAAACAACATTTAGAACACATTACATACATTATGAATTTGTAGTGATTCTGTTTGGACTTACCAATGCACCCACAACTTTTATGTGCTTGATGAATAATATATTCAGCCAATATTTGGATAAATTTGTACTAATATGTATCGATGATATACTAATCTATTAAAAAATTGAATAAGAACATGAACAACATTTTAAAATAATATTAGAGACTCTAAGAGAACATAAATTGTATGCTAAGTTTGATAAATGGGATTTTTACCAAAGGAAGATACAATATCTAGGTCATGTAATATCGGAAGACGGTATTGCAATAGACCCTAAAAAGGTTAGATCCATTATGGAATGTCCTATTCCTAAATACCTAGAAGACATAAGATCATTCATGGTCATTATCGGCTATTACCGGAGGTTTACCGAAGGATTTTCCAAAATCGCCTATCTTATTACATCACTGCAGAAAAGGGAATGAAAGTTAATTGGTTTAAAAATTGCCAAGACAATTTTGGTAAATTGAAAGGACTGTTAAATACAACGCAATTCCTTAATGTGGCAGACCCACATAAATTTATGGGGTCGCTTCTGCGACTCAATCACTAGCACTGAAAACCATCTTTAGATTAGATGGTTCGGTGTTTTGATGATCCCTAACCTATTGACCAAAACCTCTATATTCATTATTTCTTTCATCCCAACTCCTCTCTTATATATTGATGGTATTCATGAACTTGTTTTTGGCTCTCTTATTTATGTAAATAATATTATCTATGGTGTCATTATCCCTACCCTTGCAACTGTCAGTTTTCACTTATATCACATATGGGAAGTAACTTTCATCGATGAATGGCTATACAATGGGGGTCCTTATGATCTAATCATTCTACACATTCTATTTGGCATATCTTGCTATGTGGGTCATGAGTGGGAGCTAATATTGCATTTGGGTATGCATCATTGTTGTTTCATACTCAACTCTTGTTGCAGTTTCTACCATCATTTTCTTGATCTACCGTATCGATCAAGGAAGATTCTATGATGGTATGCCTCTAGGAATATCTAGTACTTTCAAATTCATTATTGTATTATAGATTGAGTTGTGGCGAAACCATCGTTATGACAACAAGCGATGCAACAAGTGCAATTTTTTTTTTTTTTTAAGAAATTTGGAAACAACGACAACTGTCAAGCAACACAACTTGACGATGAACACAACACATGCAGATTAGGAAAAATACAACATGACAGGGCACACTAGCACATCATTCATCTGGACAAACATGCAATAATCAATAGACAGATAAAAATGACTACCCTCCCAACACCACCAACAACGACTACAAGCTTAGGGACAACGTCAACAACCCAACACATCTGCATCAATGACCAATAACTAGCAACCCCTACGATAAACCAACCACATTAAGGCATTACAAAACCAAGTACCTACATCAATCATAACAAACAAACACTCACATCGAGAAGCACCAGACTCTCCCCAGGTTATCATTTGCGCCTATCCATTAGGGCACGCAATGATTCCCTCATCGGAAATCATGCTTTCATGGGGCGACAGGTGAGACCATAACCAAGGCGTAGGATAACCCAATCAACCCTAATTCATGACACGATCCAATGCCAGAAGTCCCAACTTAAACGATCAATTAATAAATGCCAACGATGAACAAAACACTTAAACCACCAACTGAAAAATGAAGCAAGTTAACTACGTTTGATACAAATAATTTGCGCAAAGAACCATATAGCCTTCTTGATTCTTCCAAGGCAGTCACTTGGGGTCTGACGATAGATAACCATCCGCCATTAAAATCCAACCCGAAGCAAATAATAAAAATCAATCCACTAACATAAGCGAATAAACCCACTCATAGAACATCGCCCAAGTGATTAGTTGATGTAACCAATCATCAATTAAAATTCAATTAAAACATATTCTAGTATCTTTCACCCTTCCAATCAAATGTTTAATGATCGATAAACCAACTATACTTAACTTCAATTTTAAAATTCAACCCCTTACAATATGACATGAACGAAGCATCTTAAAATGAATAAAATATCGTTTTACATTCAAAGTATTATCTAAGGTAACAATGCTTCCCTATCAACCTTGGTATTTAACCCTTGCAACCTCTGCAACCCAAATAGCATTCAATCATGCATCTCGCCTCATCTGACTGCACAATATATACATATGATCCATCGATAGGAATCAACGTATTGGTGAAGCAACTTAATTAGCAAAAGGGGTTCTGCAAATCCTAAGCACCTTTTTAAACACTTTTAATCGAAGGCTGTAAACAATTAAGAATCTTGGGAAGAAATATGTAATCTACAAAGAAGATTGCATTAGTCTGAAATCTGTAATTTGAAATTTAAGTGAGGTGTAAGGTAAGCCTTTCATCTATCCACTAGAATTGTTGTCATTCTTTAATGCTATTAGAAGGAATCTTTCAATAAGGCACTACAATTCAATGATCAACACATTCCTGTGTAGTAATAATTTAGAATTTGAAAGGCAATAAATATATGCATGGTAATGAATCAAATTTAAGGTAGTAACCAATTCAGTGAGGTATTAAATGGAAATCAAAGCTAGAACAAACAACTAGCAATACTGGCAGTGCCACGCTTGGATTCTCAACGCCCTACTAAAAATGCGTTAGCTATGAATGAGGAGAAATCCTACACATGAAAACGTAATAAGAAACAAAAAATTCTTCATCTCAACGTGAAACAACAAATGTAATTCTGCCAGACGTCACACTGTAATGCGTTAATTAGCCAATTCCATGAACAAGAGTTCATTGAGGGAAGTCGCTAATCCTCAAGGCATTATACAACAATGAGGAAGATCCAAGGGTTAACTTCCAAGCTTCATGGAAAAACATTTCCAACAAAATGCTTGAGAAAGCCAACGTGAGACAACAAGAATTGAAAATTGGTTCCTCCATTTCTTCCACAGAAATTTCCGCCACCATCCTCACGTATTTAATACGGAAATTGGATTTAACCCTGCTAAAATTTCTAGTACGATCCACTCCTCCTACCATTGAAGTGGATCAACCTAAATATTATTGCATCAGCTAAGGAAATTTTCATACAAGTTCAATATGCATTTAAATTGTTAATATGCAATATAAACTACAATTTAATACCCAATTATGAAAATAATTTCCTGGATTAAAATGGATTTAATGAAATATGATAAATTGAAAGTGATCAATCACAAGCCAAGGATTTTTTCATCAAACCATGGAAGAAGGACAGTGGAAGGAGTTTACCAATCACAGAGATTTTACCAGTCAACGTACAGTTTTTTTTTTTTTAACCATTCAGTGCCCAAAGGTTTACCAATCGAAGGGATAGGAGTAGCATAATAAAATTGTGGAGTAGGAACTGGACATTAGGCCATTAAATTGGTGGATTAAAATTTTGGTGTAAAGCGCCAATGAAATGGTGCGTGAAATCTGGGTAATGTGCTAAGTAAAATGAGTGCTTACTTGGTAAAAACGCCAAGAAAATCACATGCATATCATCCAAAAACACACCATCATAATTAAATTCGTAGACCTGTAGAGATTTGTTGTCCTTCCATGGTAAAAATACAGGCTTTCAAGGTATCCATGAGCTATCCAACCAAAATCAATAGATTGTTGTCTAAAAACTGGGGAAAATGAAATACTTTAAAATGGTGGTCCTAAATGTAAATTGCAGTAAATCACAGCCACTACGTAAATCAAAGTCAATAAGTTAATGAAATTTCAGTGAAGGGTTGGAAGCACTAGTGTCGATCCTTCAAATCATAGATATGATACCAAACAAAGGGTCGGGATATGCCAAGAAATCGTAGGGAAAAATCGCAGAGACAATCAACAAAAACGCCAAGACTAATCGATCAGAGATGAATCAACAAAAATGCAAAGATACTCAATGCAATATGGTGCAAGATAAATCATTTGGAAATGGATAAAACAATGCACAGATCAATAAGGGTAACAGATATTAAAGCATCCTTCATTCATCATAAATCAATAAAACCATAGGACAGTCACAACATGCAAGGAATTGAAAGCCAAGGAAATAAATCAACAACAATCTTAAGGATATGGGGAAAATTCAATCATCAATAAAAATACTAAGTCAATCATTTTATTTACCTAATTAAACATACAGAACAAAAAGCATAAAGTATACTCATAATATACTATGCAGAAATAAAGGAATCATACCATAGCCCAAGTCACCTGCTCTGAGTTGTTATCCTGTGCGCTCCGTGCAACTCCCGCTTACTGAATGATGAGACTTCACTGGTACCTCCCAACCAATGCTACGGTTACTCTTCTTCCCCCTTAGCCCCCCCGAGCCGCAAAGGGGCCACACACATTGAACCAGAGATCAACTAGCTCCCATCTCACCTTGCAAGGTCAAGCTACCACTCATTGCCAAGTTGGGTATCCCAACTCCCACAAGCTAAGTCAGTCAAGTCTAAAATTCTACAACGTAACATTCTTCATAACCGAAGAGATCCATCATCCTCCTCCTCACTCCCTTATATAGATTTTCCAAGTCATCTCTTTCCCAAATTCTCATTTAGTTTGTTGTTCAAAAATTTAATTCATGCAAATCCTCCTCGTACATGTGTCACCCATCCCCTTCATTGCACCATAAATTAATTTCATTAATTAATTAATTACTCCTATTTCTCTCACCCACCTAAAAGCATTGATAGAATCGCTCCTAGGTGTCCACATATTCCGTTACAAGTTTTAATGGCTCCCCCCCTTACTAATTTACTAGTTGAGTTTAATTTAGCAAGTTCTAAAAGGCTAGATACCTTACTAAGTTAGACTTTCTACTTTTTCCTTGCATTTCCCCTTTTTTTATGTTTCCCTCTTTTTCCTAGTTTCCTAATTCTTTTAGATTTCCCTCTTTCCCTTTTTATTTAAAACTCAAATTGGAAGGTGTAGAAATTAACTTTTTCCCCTTTTTCCTTTTCAATTAATAAATTTTAATTAGCATAAGTGACAAAGAATTATTTTCCCTTTTTCCCCTTTTTTAAATTTTATCCCCCAAAAGATTTTTATAAATTAAATGAATTACTTACCCCCTTCTCGTCACATGATTAATGATGATTATCATTATTATTTATTTATTTTCATTTTTATTTTTATATAAATAGGTAAATTTGTTATCACAAGTATCACTTAGACCTAGACTTTATTTTCCTAGTTTGGGTGACATTTTATTAGGGGAAATGTTTTAAATCTTTCTTATCACGTTATTCATCCTAAGGCCATATAGGTTTATCAATTTATTAATTAACAATGCGATGTGCCCTTGAGGACGCACTAGGTGCTCCAAGGGTCCCACTCTCCTCAACCTATTTCCCATGTGCGACGTGCCCTTCAGGACACACTACGTGCTCCAAGGGTACCACTCGCCTCTTGAATGACTTGGTAGAAATAAAAAAACCCTGGAGTCAATAATCCGCCAGGTAATATTGTGGGAGACTAAGGGCCTATAAGAAATAAGGCCCTTGCCTTACTGCATGTCCCTTATAATCATCGTGAGTGACTGTCATAGTCTGCCCTCATGACATTGTGGGTCTTCTTGATCTAGGTAGTCGTTAACATACAATTTGAGCCAGAATGGGAATGCTAGTAGGCTGTGGTAGAGCTATTGTCCACACCTCTCCCTCAACGTCTCTGGTAGTCATGCATGACCCCTCTACTCCACATGTGAGTCTCGTTGACAAGCTATCGTCAGCCTGCATCATCAACGAATGATGTCAAAAATAATATCCATAATAATATCATCTAATCATATGCACAAACGTCATATATATAAAACACTCAAACCCTAATAGTCCACTCCTTGACTCGATCTGGACTCCAAGGGTTTCATCGATGCCTCAACATCCTCGAGGTCCAAATCCTGGACACTCAAGAGAACCAAGTCAATAGCACCTATCTAAGTCAATATAGTAAATAACATATAATCATATCCATAATGCCTCATAATAATAATCAATGGTCAAAGGTATAATAATCTGGATCTCTTGCAAGCAAGTGTCCTAAAAAATAAGTTCGCTCAGTGCATGCAAGAGCAGGATGTTACATACACCCCCTCTTGGTATAAACTTCGTCCCAAAGTTTCACAGTATATAAGTACCAAAATAATGTGTATCACAGTATCATAAGTCTATATATCCAACAAAAATGGAAATTGTTGGCGCATATCATATGCGTCCTCCCAGGTCGGCGAGTGCAGACTATAGTTGTCCCACTGGACCTTAACCTGATCTACTATTCAACGCCGAAGCTATCAAATGTGATGATCCAGGTTGCAGACTGGCTCAGCCGTGAGTGCACCCTCATCTGACACCCACAAGGTGCTCAAGTCAAAATATGTGTAGGGTCACTAATCATAAAGTCTCCATCAGAGACGTGAAAGACATCATGCATACGCCTCAATAATCAGGCAAGGCTATTCATTAGGCCATGGGTTCCTTCCTCTCCACAATCTCGAAAGGTCCCACGAAGCTAGGAGAGAGTTTAGTTCCCTTTCAAAACTTGATCGAACTTGTATGCAGTTTTACCCGCAAGAAGACTCGATCACCAACTTCATAACTATGGTCGACATGGTGCGCATTGACATAACTCTTCTGTTGATCATGCGCTTCTTTAATCCTTTGTCTTATTTTTTGCATTTGCTCTTCCATTTCTTGGATCGCTTCTGGTCCCACTAGGACCCTATCCTCAAGTCGATCCCAACTCAAAGGCATCCGACATGGTCGCCCATAAAGAAAACTTTAAAAGCGCCATCTTAATGGTGCTTTGGTAACTATTGTTATAAGCGAATTCTACCAGTGGAAAGAATTATTCCCAACGCTTTTGTTGGTCCATAATGTACATGTGCAACATTTCCTCCAAGGTCTGGTTCATTTTTTCAGTCTACCCATCAGTCTCTGGGTGATACGCAGTACTAAAGTTAATATGGGTTCCCAAGGCCTCTTGGAAACTAGTCCAAAATCGTCCAGTAAACATTGATCCTCGATCATATATAATCCTCTTAGGCACACCATGCAGCCTCACAATCTCACTGATGAGAACTCTAGCTATTTCAGGTGCTTGATACATCATATGCATAGGAATAAAATGAGCACTCTTCGTCAGAGTGTTGACTACTACGAAAATTGAGTCGTGTCTCCTTGCCATCAGTGGCAATCCAACAATAAAATCCATCGAAATAACCTCCCATTTTGATTAGGAAATAGCGTGTGGCTATAGTAATCCTGTAGGATGTCCATGTTCAGCCTTTACCTACTGACATTCTAGACATATGGCCACATAGTTGACTATGTCTACCTTAATTCCTTTCCAAAAGAATAAGGGTTTAAGGTCAGCCCTCATCTTCGTGACTCCAGGGTGAGCCATTGTATAATTCTCTATGAGCCTCGTTAAGGATCAGGCTCCTCAACTCTTTGTTCGGTGGTATGTAAATCCAATTTTTAAACCTCAATAATCCATTGTCATCGAATGCAAATCCTTCAAATCTTGGTACCATCATTGTTTTTTGTTTGATAAAATCCTCGACCTCTTTGTACCAGTCATTGTCACACTGTAAGGCTAGAGTGTTTTCACATATATTCATCTGAAGAGGCAACACCGAAACGATGCGTGGTCTCCGACTCAATGCATCTTTCACTTGGTTCACTATTCATTTTATGTAATAAATCTTGAAATCATACTCACTAAGAAATTCTGACCAACGTCATTGTCGCGCGTTTAGGTCGCTTTGCATAAATATGTGTTGTAGTCCACAGTGGTCCATATTTAGTTCAAATTTTCATCCAACTATGTAGTGTCTCCAACCCTTCAAGGCATAAACAATGGCTAACACTCGACCATCTTGCATCAATACTCTAGCTAAAACTTCCTTGGATGCATCAGTGAATACCAAGAAGTCCGTGTCCATGTCAGGGACCTTTAGTATCATTGCCATTGTCAACATCTCTTTGAGCCTCCAAAAATCTTCCGTGCATTTCTCAGTCCAAACAAACTTATTGTTCTTATTCTGCAACTCTGTGATCGGATTTTCTATCTTCGAAAATCCCTCAATGAACCATCGCTAGTATCCTGCTAAACCCGTGAAGCTATGGACTTCCGGGACATTTGTCAGCACAGACCATTCCATAATATCCTCAACCTTTTCTAGATCCACGACGATACCTTCACCAGAGATGACATGCCCTAATTAGTGAATATTTGATTGATAAAATGAGCATTTGGACCACTTCCCATACAATTTGTGCTCTCATAGACACTATAGTACCAAACGCAAGTGCTCGTTATTCTCCTTCATCATTCGAGAGTAAATAAAAATATCATTAATGAATACTTGGATGAACTTGTCCAAGTACTTATAGAACACCTCGTTCATCAAACTCATAAATACCCCCGGGGTGTTTGTCAGTCCAAACGGTAAAACAATAAACTCATAATGTACCAACCTCATTTTAAAGCGGTCTTAGGGATGTCATCCTCCTTGATCTGTAACTGGTGATACCCTGATTGCAAAATGATCTTTGAGAACACCGATGCACCCTTCATTTTATCAAAAATATCATCAATCCTTGACAACGGATATTGATTCCTGATTGTCTCCTTGTTCAATGATGGTAGTTAGTGCAGAGTCCCCATGAACCATCCTTATTTTGTATGAAAATAATAGGTGTGCCCCACAGTGACACACTTGAACTTATAAGTCCCACATCCAACAACTCCTTCAGTTTCATTCTCAACTCTTGTAACTCCGAGGTCGACATCCAATAAGGTGTTCTAGCTATCATTTCAGTCCCCGGTTTTAGGTCTATGGTAAACTCCAATTCTCTCTCTGGCGGCATCCCAGGTAACTCCTCCGGGAAGACGTATGCAAACTCTCTCACCAACAGAATGTGTTCTAGACCTTCCGCTACTCCCTTTTCATTTAACGCAAGGATTACATAAATCTTACATCCTTTGTGCATGCTCTTTCATAGCTGGAAGGAAGAGATGAACCTCAGGGAAACTCCCTAGTTTTGGCCTACAATCACGCATCTTTTTCGTTCATCATCGACTAAGCTCAATCGTTTCGTCTTACAGTTGAGTATCGCCTCATGCGATTCCAACCATTCCATATCGATCATGATGTCATAAGATCCTAAGATCATGACGTATAGGTTGGCCCTAGTGACAAACTCTCCCAGGTTAAGGGTACATCTTGTAACCTTTCCTCCAACCTTATTTTTGGCTTCCAAATCCATATCTATGAAGCTAAACTCATCATGTTTGACTTCCTTTACCTTAATCCTTCTTAGCGTTGCACCAGAGATGAAACTCTCGGTAGCACCAGGATCTATCAAATACTAAGGGTCTGTTCAACGACAATACCTGACGTCTCGAGCATAGTCGACTGGTTATCTGTCTGGCGGTTCTTCACCACTGCATGAATCCGATGGGCCTTACCCAAAACTCCCATGGTAGTGGGTCCAGCTGATCCAGATGCTCTAGCCCTTTCCTCTGGGAAATAATGCTATTAAAGTGGCTCCCAACAATCCAACACACTTTCTTCAGTCCAGTATTCCTGGTACTCGAAGTAGAATATGAATTCTAACCATAAGGCCCAACTTGAACTTCTTGACCTTACATTTCTAGGTAATATGATGTAGAGCATACCGAAATATCTCCAAAATAGGCCTCGTACTTAGGCACTGTGCGACTGCCTGGTCCCAAGGCATCGAACTCGTTGAGATGACGCTCAACGAATCCCTAAGAAAGATACCTCTCCTGGAACCGTTCCTCGAACAGTTCCCATGAGACGTCATTGATAGCCATGTTCAAATGTGGTAGGAGCGTCTTCCGCCATAGAAGAGTGCTCCTCTTCAATTAAAAGACCACCATGTAGAACTTCATACTAGAGGTCGTAATTGCGAATCATGAAGCACAACACCTTTCTCTACAGTTGTGCCTCGACTAGAAATCCATCTGCTACACTTGTGGACTCAATAACTCAACTCTCTCGAGTTTTTGGTGGATGCTAACGGTACTAGCTAGGGCAGGCTATGGACCCTCAGGGGTAAAGGTGCACTGGCCTCATCTCAGTACTGATGGCGAATCAAGTCCCTTGACGTTACCTCTAAGGGCCATGTCAGACCATCATCATCCCTTACAACAAGCGAATCCAGCCCAAGGACTTGTTCTTCTCCTTGGGGGTTCGACTTCGAGGGTGCGAGGACTTCTGGGGGTGTCACACCACCTTCCATGGCACCACGTTGCGAACCTTTGAGGCATCCTCAAAATGCGATCACCACATGGACAAATTAACATTTTAAATAATGTTATGGTTAATACTGATGGGTTTACTTCAATGGAAATCCTAGAAATCCATAGTTGCAGGGTTGAACCTTCTCTAATACCATATGTGACGACACCGTCATTACGAAAACAAGCAACGCAACAGGTGCAAATTTTTTTTTTTTTTAAAGCAGGAAGGCAACAACGATAACTGTCAAGCAACACAACTTGACGATGAAGAAAACACATGCAGATTAGGCAAAACACAACACGGCAGGGCACACTAGCACATAAGTCATATGAACAAACATGCGATAATCAATAGATAGATAAAAATGGCTACCCGCCCAACACCAACAACAATGCCTACAAGGTTAGGGACAACGTCAACAACCCGACACATTGGCATTAAGGACTAGTAACTAGCAACCTCTACGGTGCATAACCAACTGCATTAAGGCATTACAGAACAAAGTATCTACATCAATCATAATGAACAAAGACCCACATCAGGAAGCACTAGACTCCGCCAAGGTTATCATTCGTGTCTATCCATTAGGGCACACAATGATTCCCTCATCGGAAATCATGCCTTCATGGGGCGAAAGGCGAGACCGTAACCAAGTCACAACATAACCCCATCAACCATAATTTGTGACACGATCCAACGCCATAAGTCCCAACTTCAACGGTCAATCAATAGACTCCAATGACGAATGAAACACTTAAACCACAAATTGAAAATGACGTAGGTTAACTACGTTTGATACAAGTAATTTACACAAAGAACCAAATATCCTTCTTGATTCTTCCAAGGCAGTCACTTGAGGTCTGACGATAGATAATTGTCCACCATTAAAATCCAACCCGAAGAAAATAATGCAAATCAATCCACCAACATAAGCGCATAAAGCCAGTAATAACACATCGCCCAAGTTATTAGTTGATGTAACCAATAATCAATTAAAATTCAATTAAAACATCTTCTACTATCTTTCACCCTTCCAATCAAATGTTTAATGATCGATAAACCAACTATACTTACCTTCAATTTTAAAATTCAACCCTTTACAATATGACATGAACGAAGCATCTTAAAATGAATAAAATATCGTTTTACATTCAAAGTATTATCTAGGGTAACAATGATTCCCTATCAACCTTGGCATTTAACCCTTGCAACATCTTCAACCCAAATAGCCTTCAATCCTGCATCTCGCCTCGTCTGACTACACAATATATACATATGATCCATAGACAGGTATCAATGCAGTGGTGAAGCAACTTAATTAGAAAAAGGGGTTGCCCAAATCCTAAGCACCTTTTTAAACACTTTTAATCGAAGTCTATAAATAGTTAAGAATATTGGGAAGAAATATGCAATCTAGAAAGAAGACTGCATTAGTTCGAAATCTATAATTTTAAATTTAAGCGAGGGGTAAGGTAAGCCTTTCATATATCCACTAGAATTGCTATCATGATTTCATGCTATTAGAAGAAAGCTTTCAATGAGGTGCTACAATTCAATGATCAACACATTGATGTGTAGTAATAATTTAGAATTAGAAAGGCAATAAATATATGCGTGGTAATGAATGAAATTTAAAGTAGTAACAAAGTCGATGAGGTATTAGATTGAAATCAAAGATAAACCATACAACTAGCAATACTGGCAGTGCCACACTTAGATGGTCAATGCCCTTCTAAAAAGGTGTTAGCTATGAATGAGGAGAAATCCTACACAACAAAACATAATAAGAAACAAAACGTTCTTCAACTCAACGTGAAACAACAAACGTAATGCCGACAAACATCACACTGTAATGTGTTAATTAGCCAATACCATGAATAAGAGTTCGTTGAGGGAAGTCACTAATCTTGAAGGTGTTATACAACAATGAGGAGGAGCCAAGGGTTATCCGCCAAGCATCATGGAAAAACGTTTCCAACAAAATGTTTGAGAAAACCAACGCGAGACAACAAGAATTGAAAATCCGTTCCTCCAATTCTTGCATAGAAATTTCCGCCACCATCCTCATGTATTTAATACAGAAATTTGATTTAACCCTACTAAAATTTATAGTATGATCCACTCCTCCTACCATTGAAATGGATCAACCTAAATATTATTGCATTAGCTAAGGAAATTTCCATACAAGTTCAATATACATTTAAACTGTTAATACGCAATATAAACCACAATTTAATACCCAATTTTGAAAATAATTTCATGGATTAAAATGGATTTAACGAAATATTCTAAATTGAAAGTAATCAATCGCAGGCCAAGGATTTTGTCATCAAAACGTAGAAGAAGGACAGTGGAAGGAGTTTACCAATCACAAAGATGTTACCAGTCAACGTACAAGTTTTTTTTTTTTACCATTCAACGCACAGAGGTTTACCAATCCAAGGGATGGGAGTAGCATAATAAAATCATGGAGTAGGAACTAGGAATTAGGCCATTAAACTCTTGGAGTAAAATTTCGATGTGAAGCACCAATGAAATGGTGTGTGAAAGTTGGGTAATGTGCCAAGTAAAATGGGTTCTTACTGGGTAAAAACGCCAAGAAAATCACAGGCATATCATCCAAAAACACACCATCATAATTAAATTCGTAAACCTGTAGAAATTCACTGTCCTTCCATGGTAAAAGTGCAGGCTATCAAGGTATCCATGAGCTATCTAACCAAAATCAACAGATTGTTGTCTAAAAACTGGGGAAAATGAAATACTTTAAAATAGCGGTACTAAATGTAAATCGCTACAAATCGCGGTAAATCACAGTCAATAAGTTAATGAAATAGTAGTCAAGGGTTAAGGAAGCACTAGGGTTCATCCTTAAAATCGCATAGATGATACCAAACAAAGGTACGGGATATGCCAAGAAATCATAGGGAAAAATCGCAGAGACAATCAACAAAAACGCCAAGACTAATGGATCAAAGATTAATCAACAAAAACACAGAGATACTCAACAAAAGACGACGCACGAAAACTCATTCTGCAACAGATCAAACAACGCACAGATCAGTAAGGGTAGATGGATGGGCAAGCATCCTTCGCTCATCATAAATCAATAAAACCATAGGACGGTCACAACATGCAAGGAATCGAAAGCCAAGTAAATCAATCAACAACAAGCTTAGGTCTATGGGGGAAATTCAGTCATCAATTAAAATTCTAATTCAATCATTTTATTTACCCAATTTAACATACAGAACTAAAAGCATAAATTATACTAACAATCTACCATGTAGAAATAAAGGAAGCCTACTGTAGCCCAAGTCAGAACTAAAAGCGTAAATTATACTAACAATCTACCATGCAGAAATAAAGGAAGCCTACCATAGCCCAAGTCACCCACTCTGAGTTGTTGTCTCACGTGATTCATGCAGCTCCCACTTGCCGACCGATGAGACTTCACCGGTACCTCCCAGCCAACGCTATGGGTACACTTCTTTCCCGTTATCCCCCCAAGACACAAAGGGGCCACACACACTGAACTAGAGATCAACTAGCTCCCATCTCGCCTTGCAAGGCCAAGCTACCTCTCCTCACCAAGATGGGTATCCCAACTCCCACAAGCTAAGTTAGCCAAGTCTAAAATCCTGCAGTGCAACGTTACGCATAACTGAAGAGATCCATCATCCTCCTCATCACTCCTTTATATACTGTTTCCAAGTCATCTCTTTCCCAAATTCCCATTTAGTTTATTGTTCAAAAATTTAATTCATACAAATCTTCCCCGTACATGTGTCACCCACCCCCTTCATTGCACCATAAATTAATTTTATTCATTAATTAATTACTCATATTTCCCTCACCCACATAAAAGCATTCCTAGAATCACTCCTAGGTTTTCCCATATTCCCTTACAAGTTTTAATGACTCTGCCCCTACTAATTTACTAGTTGAGCTTAATTTAGAAAGTTCTTAAATGCTAGATACCTTACTAAGTTAGACTTTCTTCTTTTTCCTTGTGTTTCCCCTTTCTTTTTATGTTTCCTGCTTTTTCCTAGTTTCCTAATTATTTTAGATTTCCCTCTTTCCCTTTTTATTTAAACCTCAAATTGGCAGGTGTACAAATTAACTTTTCCCCCTTTTCCTTTTTAATTAATAAATTTTAATTAGCATAAGTGATAAACAATTATTTCCCCTTTTTCCCCATTTTAAATTTTATCCCCCAAAATATTTTTATAAAATAAATGAATTACTTAGCCCCTTATCGTCACGTGATTAATGATGATTATCATTATTATTTATTTATTTTTATTTTTATTTTTATATAAATAGATAAAAAATTTATCACAAGTATCACTTAGACCTAGAATTTATTTTCCTAGGT
>ML776951.1:728619-744533 GCA_009831015.1 Picea engelmannii | reverse complement strand
GAATTACTTAGCCCCTTATCGTCACGTGATTAATGATGATTATCATTATTATTTATTTATTTTTATTTTTATTTTTATATAAATAGATAAAAAATTTATCACAAGTATCACTTAGACCTAGAATTTATTTTCCTAGGTTGGGCGACATTTTATTAGGGTAAATGTTTTAAATATTTCTTATCATGTTATTCATCCTAAGGCCATCTAGGTTTATCCATTTATTAATTAAAAATGTGACGTGCTCTTCAGGACACACTAGGTGCTCCAAGGGTGCCACTTGACTCAACATGTTTCCCATGTGCGACGTGCCCTTTAGGATGCACTATGTGCTCCAAGGGTGCCACTCGCCTCTTGGTGATCTTGTGGGAGACTAAGGGCCTCTAAGGTATAAGGCCCCTGCCTTATTGCGATCCCCTTAGAATCATCATGAGCAACTGTCGTAGTCTGCCCTCACGACATCATGGGTCTTCTCGAACTAGGTAGTCGTTAACCTAGAGTTTTAGCCACGATGAGAGTGCTAGTAGGTTGTGGCAGGGTTGTTGTCCACACCTCTCCCTCAATATCTCTGGTAGTCATACATGACCCTTCTACTCCACATGTGAGTCTGGTCGAAAAGCTATCGTCATCCTGCATCATCAACGAATCATGTCAGAAATAATATCCATAATCATATCATCTAATCAGATGCACAAAAATCATATATATAAAATGATCAAACCCCAATAGTCCACTCCCTAACTTGATTCAGAGTCTAAGGGTTTCATCGATGCCTCAGCATCCTTGAGGTCCAAATGTTGCACACTCAGGAGAACCGAGTCAATAGCACCTGTCTAAGTCAATATAGTAAATAACATATAATCACATCCATAATGACTCATAATAATAACCAACAGTCAAAGGTATAATAATTTGGATCTCTTGCAGGCAAGTGTCCTAAAAAACAAGTTCGCTCATTGCACGCAAGAGCGGGATGTTACATGAGCAAAGTATCCTTATGCATCCATTCCACATGTTGGGTGTAGTTGGAATATTCAATGACTTGCAATTCAATGCTATGAATTGTTGTTTGATAACTTCTAGTTTGATCAGGAAAACTACTGAGAATCAGTCTGCAAATGCAAGTGAAAATTTTGGTTAGGAGGAAGATACTTACAATATTGTGGTTGCTCATGATTATTGCAACCAATTGATATTCTAGTATGCTAGTTCCAACAACTCTTATTCTTTACATTTCTTCTTAGTTTCCTTCCTGTAGTAGGTATTTAGTTTTCCTCTGTAGGGATAAGAACTATTTATTTCAACCTAAATGCATTCAATTTCAACTAATCTATAGTTGACAATCAAGGTCATGTAATTAACACTTGGGTCAGTATCATTAATTGTGCTAACCTAAGTATGGGATTTATGCATGAACATAGTTCTCACAACTTTCCTCTGGATCTAATTGTTGTTGAATTTATTTTAATAGGAGGATAATAAATACTCTAATGGATTTTTATTGCATATTTATTAAATGAACAATACCAAATCTTTTAATAAAATGAAAGGTTTTGTATTCTTCAAATGTCCGTTGTTATTCTTCATACTTATTCCCATTCCATAAATAATGGATATGTGTAGTTCTCCTACATCAAGTAGGAATTGAACCCATGATTTCACCAATTATGAGTTTGGTGCCTTAATCATTCAACCATGGATGTTGAATAAATATCATCAACATATTCATTCTGTAATATGAGTATAGACTAAGATCTGACATTGGGTAGTTCGGGACCCAGTCATATTCTTTCTCTCATATTTGATTCATGTCAAGTATTACCAATAGACATTTGAGAGAGGTCCGTGACTGAAAAATTTGTTCTAGAATTGGTTGGGAATTAGTCATTGATATTGCTTTGATCCCCTGCCATAGGTTGTTGACCCACCTACAAACATTAGGTCATTTTTTCTTCTTGGAAAAAATGAATGTAGATAGATACAATTGGTTTATTTTTCTAGGGTTCACCTAGAAAAGTGGCCCAATGAAGTGGATTGTGAATCCACCAGGTGTGGGTTCAATTCTCACCCTTTGACCATAAAATAAGAGAAAAAAATGTACTGGATTTGATTCAATGTCATTTTCATATTTCTGTGAAATAAATTCTATCCATGTGTTATAATGGTATTGGTTGGATCAAACGAGATTTTTAATTACATGAAATCAATATTATATAATATATTGATTATATTCATTGGGATGGAAAAAAGGGGTAAAAATAAAAGAAAAAAAAGAAGATCCTGGATAGTGAAATAGGAAGAGATATATGGTTATCAATTTCTATGCAATCCATGGTTTGAATCCAATTTGGTGAGATTTTTAATTCAAATCATTTCACACCGAGAGCACCTTATAAATCTCTTTGAACCTAGAATTGTTAGTACGTTTCTTTTATGTGATCTATGTAAAAGAAATCCATATTTTTTGGTCAAAGGTATAGTAGTACTTGCAATATCAGTCCTAATATATCACTTCAATCATAATAGTAGTATAATTGATAGAAAAAAATTCTATTTGATGAAACTATTTCCTACACATATAAATATTATGGAACTTGGAAATGAAACATCAGAAGAATATTTAAAAACTTCCACTAAAATTTGGTTGATACTTATGCATATTTTCCTGTCTTTCGAATCAAACTAATCTTACAATCGATTCATAGAGATTTTTTTTCTCATTAGTTTCAATTCAGGATATGATAGGAACATGAACAAGAAAGATGATACGATCTAGAAGAATCAACGACTCACTGAAAATTATTCAAAGAAGTATGAGAAAGATATCAATTCAAAGATCAATTTGATTATGAATTCAACCGAAAATGAGAATTGGGAAGCTGAAAAAGATCTTTGTAAAGATCCATTCACAATAAATAAAACAAATATTGAGGGACGAAGAGAAAGATCAATTATTTACTCTCTTTCTTTTATTGAAAGATAACAAAGAAAAATAGAATAATATTTGTCGTCAAAGTTTTGATCAAAATATTCTCCAATCTCTTGGGAGAAAGAGTTATTTAAAAAAGATCAAAGATATACGGAAGGGAATTCATTTCCTTTGGAAAGGAAAAGATTCATTGAGAATTTTACAAAATCAATTTGTTATTATTATTTTTACATATTTCCAATAGATGAACCATGTATGGGTGGTCCTAGTGCTACTAAGTATCCCATTGAAGATTTCAGCTTATCCACAAGGTTATCGAAAAGGAAACAAGATGTTTTTTTCCCAAGATTTAAGGGATTCAAAACTCTATTCATTAATGAATATGATAGTTGAGCTATGGAAGATCCAAACATATTTTGAAATTTAAAATCCTTCCTCAAATTATGTTATTTCAATAGACAACAGATCTGATATTCTTAAAAAGACAAGTTATATGCACTGATTGAGATGTACTCGACCTATAAAGAGGAATTTGACTCTTCCTTGGAATGTGTCTTATGCATTCTGTGATCAAAGAAAAGGAAAATACATATTGCACAAAAAAATTCGATCGAAAAAAAAAAAAAAAAAAACTTCTAGAAATGATAGATCAATTCACTCTATCAATAATGAAGCCTGCTCAATTTCATGATCAAATTTAATTTGATATTAATTATCACATGAATCCATTATATGAATTCAACAATAATGGATCATTGACATCATATCGGATCTTCAACCACATAGATAAATTGAAGAATCAATCTTTATGGGTCCTAATCAATATTACTAATACAGAGGATGAATATTTAAATCAAATAATCGATAACGAAAATGATGTGGTGAACAATTTTTTTTATTAATATATCACTTGTATAGATCCTTCAATTTACTAATTCGATTGAATCCATTCATTTGTTAAAATAGGTATATTTCCTCAATCGAAGAGATTTCTACAATGCCTTTAACAAAATAAAAAATAGTCAATTTGGAAAGAGATTTTTTCCATCCTTTTTCAATAGATCCGATTCACAAGGAAACAACCTCGATCAATACGTTAATTTTTTTTTTTCAAACTTGATCTTATCAAGATGATTTACTATCTAAAATTTTTCCCAATAAGAACCGAGAAATGTTTCATCATATTCAAGATTTTTTTGTAACCGAAATTTTCAAAAACATAATTGGAAATAAAGGCATGGATGAGTGAAGTACCCTTTCTAATTCATCTAAAGAGGAATTTAATATTCTACCATCGCCGTGTTTTAATGAACCTGGTATGAAACAGGAAATGTATAAGATCTCTCAAATAGATAAGTGCATATATTCCATGGATTTTTACCTCTCCATGGTGTAAATATATTGAAAATATGTTTTTAGATACTCCTCCATAGATATTACTAAATGGAAGTATTCAATTTGTATATGTTTTGCAAGATATTAAGCATAATATTATGCATAAATTGAATATATTGTGGGAAATTTCTCATCCATTATGGGAACCTATGCAATGTAAATTGAGAACGAATCATTTGAAATTGAGTTTACATTCATAATATCCATTTTGAATAAGTTTTTTTTTCTAAGGAATCCTTCAAATGAGTTTTAATATTCTGACAAGGATTGTTTCATGAAGGAAATTGATTCTTTCATAAAGGAGACTAATGATCAAAAGAAGTCGTCATTTTCATTCATATGGGCACATATGAGATTACTAAATGCTTGGATGTATGAATATGGGATTCTTATCCCTTTTTTATTCCTTTGGTATTATTCTCTTCAATATTAGAAAGTGATTTCCTTAACCTTTATCAATTTAAAGGTAGACCTTGAAATCATCAAATATTTAAAGGATTTGTCATACATGATAGATTTACAAAAGCTAACGAATCCTTCCACACATAATCTCTTGTTCTATGATATAGGGGACACATCCAGATTTTATTTTATGAAGAGGAAGATGAATAATAGAAAACTTAATTCGTCTATAACTATAATAAGAGAATTGAACAAATTGTGTTCTAGCATGGATATCTCTAAAAAAGAGATAAAATTATTAGTTCAGCTTCTAGTGATGGAGAAAAATAGTTTTCAATTTGAATCGAATTAGAATTACAATCATAATTTCCTCAAGAATGAACTTGGTTATCAAATAACTGGACAGTCAAGACTTATTTAGTTATGATATTTGGTGTACACTTATCAAAATGATGTAATGAATTATGAGTTCGATCAATTTTGTTGAGAAGAAAGATGGGTATTCCTTTGTTTTCATTAGAATATTACCTCTTCACAAATATGGTGTCGAAAAAACCCCCCATTTCATTGAACCCATTTCACACTCCACTCAAGATCATTACTTTCCAAAGCGATTTTATTGATAGATCCTATGAGAACTAACCGATCCTATTTGGTCAAAATTCTAGCAACACACCCTTATGTTCCTTTAATCAAAATATCTTTGAACAAGTTCTTGTATGGTGAGTATTTCAATTACCCTGATAGTGGAAGTATAAATATGGAATTTGGGAATTTAGTGAAAGAAAAAATAGAACAATTCAATCTTACCATCAAATTGGAAAAACAATTGTCTCCTTGATTTTGAATTAATTGACTGTTTCCTTGGTTTGTTTGTGAACCATCTCTCTATAGATGATGAAAACTATTCTATTAGAAACATTCTTGTTCTTTCTCTGACTCATGTCTCCCCAAAAGTGGATCCATCCGCAATAGCTCCAAATTGATTAGATAGATCAATCAATATTTGAATGCTTGGTATCCCACTACAACAAAGGGATTTTTCTATTCTTTTATATGTAGCAAAGGGTTCTAATCGAAAAAAGAGTTGTCCTTTTCTGATGAATTTGGATCTAGAACCATAAATTATGATGCATGAGATCTAGCAACACTAGCCAACAAAGTGTTAATAATTAGCATCACTAGAAATAAATAAGCTATAGACACTAATACAATTTGATGAGCTCTTTGTAGGAAAAAATGAAATTTGAAATCTATGGATAATCAAGTTGGATCTGGTCAAAATGATGAAAGACTTATCTACAAAGTAGGAGAGGATATTATACCAAATACACTTGAAAGGAATTCTCCCCTGAATCCTCTATCTACCAAAAAGGAATTATGGAAGAGAAGGTTTTTTATTTGTGTAAATGATATTTATAACCTTTGATTGTCGAAACAACTATGAAGAAATTGACCATACTTTGCCATATTCTGGGTTTCTTGGTCGAATCAGCGGCTCGAGATTCTTGGTCTATATTGGAATGCAATAGAGAAAATTGCATTCCTCTTGATACATTCGTTGAGCATGACCTCAATCTATCTTCTATTCTTTTAGAAAGCCTTATGGTGGATTTTCCATGGTTAGGAAAATGTCAAGGTAAGTATGATAACAATCAGATCACATTTGCTCCTCACCCTAAAGCGAGAGATAATCTAAATATGATATGATTTCTTCAAGAATATGAATTGAAGTTTCTTTGAGAAACTCTTGAAGCAAAACAAATGGATAGGAATATGGACAAATAATTCAACAATAACATAGTTTGGGATCCTAGGATACGACGTCTTAGTTTTCAGACATTTAAAAATGCGTAGATAAAAATATCTCAATTTTCTATACAATATCCTATGCAATATAAGTCCTCTAAGAAACGAATATTCTTTCTAGGAAGTCAATAATTTATTTCTTTGGGATGTCTTCCTATTTCAAAAGTAGTGCCTTGTGTTTTCATATAATAAATTAAAATGAATTAACTTCTCTATATTCTATCAATCCAAAGTTTGGGCGGTGCTCTTTATGGTATTTCTATTTTCTCAATAGATTTTAACTCGTGTTAAAACCTAAATCATCAATAAATAATTAATGTATATGCTCCAAACAGAATAGGTTGCAATAAAAATTATTACAAATTTTCTAATTACACGTCATTGACCAAAACCATATACAACACACATGATTTCTGACAAAAGCCCGAAGTTAAGAATCATGGGACGACCGTTGCCTTGTTAACTTTTAGAAGTTATGTGATGTTCAAATGCACAAATGATATGCGGATCACATAGTCACAACCACACAAGATCTAGTGCATAGGTACTATTTTCAACATAAAGTTGGAAGGAAGATGTAAATGGGTTGAACGAAAGGTACTATTTTTTCAAATTTAAGTACTATTTTTTCCAACATAAAGTTGGAAGGAAGATGTAAATGGGTTGAACTAAAGGTGCTATTTTTTCAACTTCATAAAGTTGGAAGGAAAATGTAAAAATATTGGGTTTAATGAAAGTTTGTTAGTAGGAATTTAAAGTTTATAGTAAAATTTTTTAATATTTAAAAATTATAGAATTTAAAGTTTATAACATAAAATTTCAATATTTAAAAATTATAGTTTAATTTTAGATATTTTATATTATTATAAATAGAACAATTTTTATTAAAATTATTAAAAAATAATTATGAAGTATTTTAATATTTAAAAATTATAATTTAATTTTAGATCTTTTATATTATTATAAGTATTTTATATTATTATAAGTAGAACATTTTTTTATTAAAATTATTAAGAAATAATTATGAACTCTTTTAATATTATAAAATGATTTAGAATAGTTATACATTAATAAATTTATTTGGAAAAAAATAAACATCTTCTAAACTATATAAAAGAAAATCTTGTAAACTATATAAAAAAAAACCATTATAAATTGTATATAAAAGAAAACCATTGTTATTTTATAAAACAACTTTTTTAATAAAAATCGCATTTTATTAGTTATAATACTAGTAAAAACATAAATTAATATACTACATTTTATTATAATAATTAATATAATATTCTTGTTTTATATATATTTTAATTTAATACAAATTACATTTTATTATTTATAATACTAATAAAAACATAAATTAGTATACTAAGTTTTATTATAATAATTAATATAATACCTGTTATTTGTTTTTAAAGTTTTATTTTTATTTTTTTAATTGAGTAAAATTGTACTCTAGATTTAACTATTTAATTTTTTATTTAAAATTGTAATTCTTTAAAATTTAAAACATAAAGAATCTTAAGTATAAATTTATAGAGATTTAAGAATTGTGACTAATACATTTGAATTTAAGACTATCAAATTCAAAAATATTAGAATTTGAAATTATTAAACTTTTTTGATATTGAGAATTTCAATAAAAATTATTTTGTTTTGATGAATTGAATGATATAATTTAAATGGATAAAAATAAAGAATAAATCCATCCATTATTTTTTAGGTGGAAAATTAATCTTTCATTGGGTTAGAATCTAATTTTTTTATGAAATATATAATCAAATTAGTTTTGAAGTAAAGAAACAAAGTTTTACTTTTAATTACAAGAATTAGAGATAAAAGCCAAATTGAATAGAGAGTAAAAAATATCTTCCATTTGTATTACAACTTTACTAAATTAAATTGTTAAAAAACATTATTTAAACAATGCAAATTTATAATTTTGAAAAATTTAACATTGCAAAATGTAATTTAAAATTTGAAACATCCACCATTTTTCTTATAACTTTATAAAATTTAATTGTGAAAAAACACTATTTAAGCAATGAAATTTAACATTGTAAAAGAAACCTAATATTTGGAAGGTTAAACATTTAAAAAAACATCTGAAGATTAAAATTACTAAAGAAAGGAAGAAGGAAGATTGTTTAATACATGGTTAGCTTTTTATAATAAAAAGAATGGTTTTTTTATATAAAGAAAATGGAACTTAACATTGAAAAAAATACTTAAAATTTGGAAAATTAAAAAAAAACATCTCAAGATTAAAATCATTAGAGAAAGGAAGAAGGAGGATTATTTAATACATGGTTAGTTTTTTCTAATAAAAAAATTGTTTTTTTGATTTTTTTTTTTTTAAATTTTATATAAAAAAAATAAAATATTTAAATACATTGATTGTAATGAAAATATCATTCATTTAACATTTTAACATTTGGATAATAAATAACAATTTGAAAATATAACAAAAAATTAAAAATAAAATACTATACATTATCAATAAAATCAATATAAATACAATCTACCTTATGATTATTACATACAACCTACCATTACAACAAATTTATTATACATCAATAAAATCAATATAAATACAATACCATTACAACAAATTTATTATACAAATTATGAAAATAATGAGAATATTTATTTTATTTTATTTTAATAAAGGGAGATTAAGGTGGAATACTGTTTTCAACATTTGATACCCTAACATGTTTAAACATTTATATGCCTCGACAAATTATTATAGCGAATATTTGTATTTATATTCATGGCACACCCTAGAAAAATTACAATCAAGAAAGGATAAGACAGTACACAGTACACAAAATTAAAATAAGACAGTACACAAAATAATATGATTCATCCATCCATCCTCGTGTTCACGGGGTGGAAGGTGCTTCAGTCATCATCTGTAGATCTTCTTGTTGTCGACGTTTATTAATTTGATGTTGGTGCTTCTGTTGCTCCCAGAATATTTGAAAGGTTTACCCTCTCCGACATAACCGTCAATCAGATGAAGATAAACCTTTAAACTGTGGGCGTAAGCAGGATCAAGGTTACGGATGTCGTTGTTGTCCATAACAATTTGCACACCCACGTGAAAATATGCCCACGGAAGCCAATCGAACAGTTTACTCAACCATCCACATGAGTTCTCGTTGACAACAAGTCCAGGAACTTTTGGTACAATATCGTCCTTGTTTACCAACCGCAAGACCTTCACTCCTAGCTCCTCCATTCGCAGGGCGAATGCTCTATTCCCCACGCGCGGGCTTGCGAATGCGAACACAGTCACAGGTATATGCCGTGCCGATAAATCTGTGTTAAGGATTTTCTTAACGTCATATGAACTTAAGGTTGCAAGAGCAGCTCCCAAGCTGTGTCCTGTTAATGTTACGCTCAAACTTTCTTCCTTGTATTCATCCACCAGTCTTAGAATTTCCGAAATAACAGTATCTCTAGCAGATTTTGAATTCTCCCCTTGAGAGATGTAGCAGCTTAAAAACCCGTCCTCCACTCGGACGCCGTTGTCGTTGAAACGAGCAGTAGTCGATAATCCGGCTCGGACGCCCTTGCGCTTGAAACGGGTAATTGATAATCGGGCAGGAACTAAAATGTCCCTGGCATCCTCTATCCATTCTTGAGCCGTTTGGGTTCCTCTCCACGCTACTACGATATCCCGTCGTCCCAGTCTTTGCATCTCTTTAGTATCTGTGCACACTGCAATAAAGCCAATCCAGACGGATCGCTCTGTTTTCCTTTCCGATATATCAGTGTCCGCATACAAATACTTAGTCACCGTATAGCCATTAGAGTAGTCCTGCGAATCACCCGCCATTTCACAACTACGGAACAATTGATCAGGGCTATACTTACATCCACCATAAGCATTCATGGAAAGTTTACTATCAAATGCATCATAGCATAACTCTGAAAAATCACCATATCTGAGAATCTCAGCCTTCAACACTGCATTAATAGGGTCTCGTAGCCCAATCCACGAGTTTGCTCCCTGAATATCTTTCCACATATCTGCAAGGGCTATATTTTTGTACCCAGTGGGGATTATCATCTCTTCACGTAAAAGAGGAAAGCTTGGAGTTGTTAAAGACAAAGGTCTCATCCTTTGCAGAATTGAATACAGGTGATCTAGGATTCGAAACATAATTTCTGAATTTCAAAGTAGCGAAGTGATGAGATGCGGGGTACGTTAACGACGGCTTAGCCTCTGCAGTTGTATGCAAGCTGTACTCTTATCTGCTCTGCAAATCGCAATCTGCATATCACGGTACGCTGAATACCATTATATAGGACAGATCTTGATATCATACATGAAATTCGTTTGCAGCCGCAAGCATGCTTAATTTCGTGATTTTGAATATGAAAAATTTGACAGTGATTTTGAATATGGAAAATTTGACATGGTCGGATGAAGATAAGAGTGCCACCCTGCTGCTTCACATTGACTGAGAATTCTTCGCTTGAACATAGCTATAACATGCCCCCAGATTCTGATTCGAATTGTTCAAACGTCCCTACATGTCGGGACTAATTTTATGTCGTAAAATTCGATGTCGTGTCTAAGTATCTACTCTCTCCTTACGTCCATTTCATGAACTCTTGGGACGTTTTCTTTGCCGTTGAGTATCTACAACATTGTATACTTACACGTCTTTGGTGTCTGATTATTTGGTCCGACTTAGGTAGCGTTCGTTATATCTTATTTTATGATTACCCTCGATCGGAATCACAAATTCACGTTATCACACCACTCATTCGTTCGCATGAATAAGTATCTTATTATAATGTTTTCTTTGCTCTTTAGCATTTTCTAATTGAATATCTATATTCATTTTATGTTTTTCCTTTTAATTGAATAATCATATTCATTTTTTTATTTTATTTAGAGTTAGTTTGAATGGAATTAATGGTTAAGAACCAGAGTTTCTAAAAGATCACAAGTTAAAATTTAAAAGGATAGGTTAGATAAAAAGAAGTCCCTTTTCTTCCACATAAAGAGTCTCAAACATCAATTTGATGGTCTCATAACCTTAAAAATATATTATTATTATTACGCCAAAGGCGTATACCTATTGGAGATGGGCACAATTAATGATCTTTTAATCTTAAATTCTAATTTGATGGTTATGCATTGAAGATGCTGGTATATTCTTAGTCGTCCTCCAAAATCAATGGATCAGATTTATTGTTGATAACTTCTTTGCATTTATAAATGCATCAGTTACACTTTTTAACATTTACTTAATCATATTAAGAAATTACTGTAACATCATATGATTGCCACGTTTAAATGATTAACTTTTGGAATTCTTCAAAGTTTAATTAACTGGCTGAATTAAAATTTATTACTGGGTTTTATTTTAAAATGAGAATTTTTTTAGTTCTGCTAGTTAAATAATTATTTTCATAACTATCTTTCTTGAAATTTTTTCATAGATATCTCTAAAAATATATTATTATTATTATTATTCAATAGTTATTTTCATAACTATTTTTATTTTTTTTATTTTTCATTTCATTTATTGTTGAAGTGGACTAACTAGGGAGCAATCTTTCCTCAGGAGTTACTTTCCAGGCAGGTTTTACAGCAGGTTTTCAGGCAGTAAGGTTTTAAATTTTGCCGTTAATATCTCCATTTTCTGAACATTTAAGTTGGTTTAAAATGAGACAAAACCCCTCTATAAATTTTTGAAATATATAAAATTTTGATTCATGCAAAACTCAAATTATTCAAAATCTAACCTATCTCAGAATCAAATCCATTTTTTTTTTCTATTTTTACCTAAAAACAGATTTGTTTGCTCAGGAGTTAACTTACTCTTTTATTGTTTAATAGTTATTTTCCATAACGGCGTTTACATTTTTTCACTCACGCAAGTGTACAATAGATATCTACAGAACAGTGTTTTCTCATGTTGGTGAATTGCACGTGTTTCATTGAATTTCACAAGTCCCTTTCTCTGGTTCCGTCGCCACTGCTCACATCTGACAGAGTAGGACGAGGAAGAAAGTAGTAATATGAAACGGACTCCTATGACAGGATGCCAGCAAGGCTGAGACCATATACGAACGAAACCATCTTGGTCTTACCATCCAAGACGAAGGGAAGATAACAAACTTGCTATGGTACGGCCGCCACTGCGCGAGTGAAGTGAGTTTTAATGTGGACCGGAATCTGACAAAACGATAAGAGTGAATTCCCATAGTTTTTCCTTCCGCGGCTGTCATCAAGTTTATCACTTTAGAATGGGACAAAGAGTGAATTCCCAGAGTTTTCGTTCCCCGACTGTCATCAAGACAATTTTTTTAAGAAATTTATAATATAAATAGAATTTGGATGTCGGGAGAAAATCATCACGCATAAAATTTCTAATAAACATAGAATCTGGAGAATGGGACAAAATGTTCACGGATAAATTTCTTGTGAATCGTAACAAAACTCTATTGCTATAAAATTAAATTAAACCCTTGCCTCCAACTTTACCTTAATCCTTTTCTGACGTGAAGTTAATTATTTGACATCATGTGGATACAAATATAGATAAACAAATGAGTCCATTTCTGACATGTGCAAGACCACTATTATATAGAGTGAGTTGGATGTGCAAGACCAAGATCATAAGAGATATATTGTTTGTGGGACAAGTAACCTTTACTCTTATTTAATATGATTTGGTATTATTATAAAGAGGAAATTTCAAAATTTATTATCATGAAGAAAACATTATAAGAGATTTTTGATTAGTCAAAGTATTTTAATAATAATTAGTTAATGTCACAGTCTTATAAAAAACACATTTAATTTATCAATTAGAGTTCATAATTATTTAGAGATGTTATATAATATATATACAACCACATGGTATTATCTTTGGATCTAGAGTTTCAAAGAATAATTAAATGCAAGAAATATGACAATATAGAAAGAATCATAACTCAAATAACATTCTAGATTTACATGGTAAAACCGTGATGGTATCTCTATTTTTCAAAATAGACTTACAACGAGACTTACCCCAACCCCAAATGCATTTCTCATGCTTCATAGATTTATATCTATCTTGAAACTTTTGACATACTTACTAGAACTACCACATGTTATGTAAACTTCTACATGTATGGTAAACCAAGACCATTAAATATTTACACATGTGAATTTTAGTATTTACAATTTCTTTTAATTTGTTGACATAATTTAACAATATCCACCTTCACAATAATTTAACAATATCGACTTTTCTCAAGCCCATTCATCACCTCTTTTTGCAAGCCAAAAGAACCGAAACATCGTTGGAGCTCTGAAGCTTCTCTAGCAGTACTGATTAGATTAACATGCATGCACGATTTGCTACATTATGAATTGTTTCTCCTACTTCAGTAACCTATCTTACAAAATGATTCATTTTTTCCATTTTGAAATTCTAGACAATTACTCAAATACAAGATTGTTTGAACACCATGGAACATCTTATAATGTACTTGTCCAAACTTTCCCAATAGATCCTTGCATTCTTTCAAGAGATAACCGTAGGTCTCCTCTTGTCCAAATATCTTGAATCATAAGCACAAACTAAATAATTTCTTCTTTTGTGCTTCTAAGACACCGAGGCACCCATTTCCACATGCTTTTTACCTAGTTTTTCCATGTGTCCACTCACAACACCAACTTCATGTGAAATACTAACCATTTCTTTTCATGTATCGAACTTCCTACTAGCATATGATACACAAGACATGTAGCCTTTTTCTTCTTCATTACTAGGAAATAAACTTAAAGAAAGTTTACAATGGAAAGTGAAAGGGATATTTATTGATTTCACATTATTCATATTGAATTTCCAGATTATATTCACCACATACTTATGTTGTGATAACCAAATATTTCCATATTTCTTGTCTCTGTGTATTTCCATGACCAATTTTTTTTTCGCTGCTCCTAGATCCTTCTTATCAAACATCCTAACCAACTGAGTCAACCAATTGATCTAAACCATGCTTCTTCTTTCTACAAATATAGAATATAAAACCAAGATAATGAATATACCATAAACACAATGGTTATACTAAAATCTTGTAAAATTTGGCTCATCATGAAGGAATCAAACATCTTGTACCATTGTTTGCTTAATAACTAGTGAAAAAAAATTCATAGAAATCAATACCTTCCAAATAACTTTATGCTATCGGTCATGCTTTGAACCTTTCATATTTTACTATTTTTCTAATGAAAGGAGATTCATCAAATCATGCATATTTTTCAATTATGATTTTGTGGGAAATAGGATCCCACAATATGGATCCTTTAACACATTCACCATAACCAACAAATATCTACATGATTGATCTGGATCCTACCTAGAATGATGATAAAATCATAAGCATCACAACCAAATAACTTCACATTTGATTGATCACGATGACCTATTCATAATTTTTCCAGAATCTTCTAGTCTTTTGCAATCGATGGTGACCGATTTACTAGATAACACAATTTATTCTTCTCACAACTAAGAACTCTTGTTGCAACCTGGAAATACTGAGCATGTTGCTTCGATCCAATATTCCTTGAAATTCCACGAATATGAACACTTGATTGAACTACTAATGTTCATTTCACTAAAAAATTCTAAACACATTAGCCTTTCTACAGACCCACCTTTATAAGCTAGACACCTTATGATCCACCTCGAACTTTGCATTCAAAACCTTGACCAAATATGGCCAAACCGACCCAGGTGAATCTTTGTCACTCACCTCCAAGAACCTTACAATGGATTCTTAGAGCTCCACCTTAACAAGAACATTTCCTTTACATAATCGGGACAAGACAACCAAGTAAGCCTTCACCGCTCACCTGTAGGCCCATTACAATGGAGTTCACCAAGCCTTTTATAGACTTCATTACATGCAATCCATGGACACAATACCACGAGCTACTGAAAAAACATGGGGTCGAAAAACCACATCCTTTGACCTAAAAGTATATTTAACTCGTTGAGTCTTTCACTGAGTCAATATTAACTAAACATAAATGTCATCTACATCTTCAATCTACCTAAATCTATGTCTATACCTTTTATAGGTGACCCAGTAAACCATGGGTACACATGCATATCCAGGTCTTAAAGTCCTATGTCCATTTACATGCATTAAATTATTTTACAGGTCCAAACCAAATAATGTATTTGTTTTCACGGTGACTCCAACATCATCGATCTTGTTGTTTCTAACAAATCGCTCATTTTAAGTTTCCACAATTCGAATTTATTATTACCATTAAATTTTTTAACCTCAAATTTAGCATTTTCCATTTTTGTCATTAGTTCTCTACACACATGCTCTCTCTTCAAATATCAAA
>ML776951.1:714733-726084 GCA_009831015.1 Picea engelmannii | reverse complement strand
TAAGAGGACTTCTTAGAAGGTTCTACTTCTAGAAGATTCCTCCTCTAGAATGTTCTTAGGTGATGGTAGCACTATATAAAGGGGTTTAAGCAATGTAATGAGACATGAAAAGAAGTATTGTATTTGGAGTTGAAGCTCAATAGTAGGATGCCCCCTCGAAGAGGAAAGTGAACAGGAGAGGATCCCTTCCATAATAGGATCCATTGTACGGTGTTGCCCTACCTCAAGGGTTTGATATAATAAAGTTGTGGTTTCTTCTATCTTGCTTTGTGGATCTATTGTGTATTCAGTATTTTTGGTTATTATATTGGTAGATCTATTCAGGTTCTTAACATTCTTCTTAGACAGATGCACATAGAAGCCATGTTTCTTCTAATAGATAGCTACCACCATTCAGTCAAGTGTTCCAGTTCTACAGTTTTACAGTTTCATCCTATTTCATATATTCAATTGAAGATATTTTTCACTGGATATCTATGTTGTTCTTCATATCTCTGTTTTTTATTGTATTTAGTCTTTTATCAATTCATTCCGCTCCTAGATCTGTATTAGTGGTATCAGAGCGGTTTGATCTTCATTTATTTTTCTTCATGCATGTCCCTGACAAGAATTGGGTATTAGAAGTTGGGACTCAAACCAATCGAGTCCTTGCAAGATCATTCACGTCGAGCATGACAAAAACCCATGGGGGATGAAAATAAAGATGATGGAGTAGAAGATCATTTTAATATGTTTCTCGAGGAATCGTTTGTGTAACAAAGGAACAAAATGATGGACAACTTTGCACAGATCCTTTGGTGACTTTGCACAAGAGAAACATCTTCATCAAGCGGCCATGCGACCCCCTTCAAGGTATAGGTAAATTTTGATGTTCCATTATTTGAAGGATTGATATATGAAGATGATGTAGATAAATGGTTGAATCTACTCGAAGAGTATTTTTCATTCCATAATTTTTTTGATAGGGAAAAGATTACTTTCGAACTCCTTAAGGTCATCCCCCATGTTAAGGACTCATGGTATACTTACCTTGATCAAAGGGCGATAGAGGAATATGTAATATTTGTGGTTTCCTTTACATGGGATTCCTTCTGGGATTCCATTAAATAACAGTACTACCATGTTGGAAGCTATGAGGACTAGTACACCAGATGGACAACCCTGCGTTAAGAAAGGGACCAGGCAATCAAGATTTCACCAATATTTTCCATACCCTGGGCACCAAATTGGGTATCAAAGACTCTAAGAAACATCTGGTTCTCAAATACCACATTTGTTTTCATTGATACATTCAAATAGAAATGGAGTTTTTGGACATCGCCTAATTGGGTATGGTTTATAGATATGTTGTCAAGATCGAGTAGAAATTTAAGCAAAAGAGGAAAGAGTTTGGATCTGCAAACTCCTCACAGCCAAAGCAGAGTAAAGGAGGACCCAACCCACACAACAAGGGACATAGAAAATATGGTCACTCTCAAGAAAACCATTCGAGGCCGCAACACAAGAAGGGAAATGAGAAGATGAAGAAGGACACCGGAAAATGGTGTGAATACCATAAATGACCTTGGCACAACACTGAAGAATATTTCTCCAAGCAGTCACTTATGGCCGAGTTGAAGGCTTATGAGTAATAGGTTGATTCTGACTCGGAATCAAATCTAGAAGGAGAGAAGCATATTATCAATGTTGAACCTAGTGCCACTGTCACTACCACCAAAGTCCATCCAAGCAAACCAGAAGAACCAGAGGAAGGGGAATGCCTCTTCCACTCACAGATGTGGGTAAAGGGGAATCCAATTCATTTCATTGTCGATAGAGGAAGTTAGAAGAACCTGATCTTATAAGAGGTCATCAAGCGATTGGACATGTCAACAACACCACACCCACAACCCTACACCATCGGCTGGCTTCAACAAGAAAGAGATCTCCCTACTATCCAACAGTGTTGCCTTCACTATGACATCAAGCCTTTGAAAAAAGAGGTATTGTGTGACATTGCTCCCCTTGAAGTTTGTGATGTTCTTTTAGGAAAGCCATATTTGTGGGAGTGTCATGTTGTGTATGAGTCTATACCCTATAGTGTTATTATTACTTTCGGTAGCCAAATGTACAGGAAACTAGAGGTAGCGTCACCTACCGCTATTTATTTAATCTTTGTTAAGCTTAATGCAGTAAGGTCATTTCACATACCGATAATTTTGTATTCTTTTTTATCCATGCTCACAGTAAGAAAAAGGTGGTCGCCACATTTTTGGCTCTACACAAAGCCTCTCTTTCCAGTAGAAGCAAGTGGATGGGTTCGTGGAAGGGTATAGAGATCTATTCTCCTCACCGACTGGGGCAACGACATACTCTCAAGTCAAGCATCCAATTGATATAACCCCTGGTGCACCTCTACATAATGGACCAGTCTATAGTGACTCGATGATGGAAAATGACAAGATGAAGCATCAGATACAAGAGCTTCTTCAAACGGGGAAAATCTGACCTATCTCCTCCCCTTGCAGAAGCCTGATTATACTGGTGCAGAAGAAGGATGTGACCTAGTGCATCTACATTGATTACAAAGCATTAAACAAAATCACAGTGAGGAACCGGTACCCAATTCCCAGGATTGATGACCTTCTTAACCAACTCAAGGGGGAAAAGTTATTCAGTAAGATTGACCTTAATTATAGCTACCACCAGGTTCCTATTGAACCATATGATGTATGAAAGATCACTTTCAAATATAAAGAAGGTCTCTTCAAATGGTTGGTCATGCCCTTTGGCTTAAAAAATGTACCAGACACTTTCATGAGGTTGATGGATGATGTATTAAGACCCTTCACCAACTCATTTGTGGTCGTATATTTGGATGACATCCTCATCTTGAGTAGAAATTGGGAGGAGCACAGGCCACATATTCAGTAGGTTTTGGGCACTACACAACAACACAAGCTATATGCCAACTTGGAAAAATGCTCCTTTGGCATGAAAAGGGTCCAATACTTGGGATACATTATTGATGAGCATGGGGTACATGTCAATCCAGCTAAGATCAAATTAATCCATGACTTGTCAGCCACGACCACACTAATTGTGCTTCAAATCTTCTTAGGACTAGCCAACTTCTACCAACGGTTGGTGTTGGGATTCTCCCCTATTGCATGGGCCCTTAGCCAAGTGACAAAGGGAAGTGGCAGGAAAAATTTCATGTTGGGGAAGGAACAACAATGAGCATTTGATGATCTGAAGCATTGCTTGTTCTCTGCTTCAGTACTCTCCTCTCCTGATCTGAAACAACTATTCGATATTGAGACTAATACATGTGACTATGATGTAGGATTAGTTATCACTCAGCACGGTTAGTCGATACCATACCATAATGAGAAACTCTCAAATATTGTCCAGGAATACCCCACCTATGACAAGGAAATGTATTCCATTGTACATGCCTATCATCAATAAACATTACATTATGGGAAAGGATATGATTATCCACATTGATCACAAGCCTTTGCAGTTCATACAAACACAAGGGAAGTCGTAGAATGATCTCCATAAGAAGTGGTCCACCTACCTGCAACAGTTCCATATCAACATCAAATATAAGACAAGGAGCACAAACCTATTGTTTACTTCCTTAGTCGACCTCCCGTAGCTACACTCACCACTGTTCTCCATTCCTGTGGACATGAGGCATCCAAGTGGCCCAAAATTTATCAACAAGATCCCAAATTTGCAACCATCTATCAACTCTTGGTTACAAGCGTGAATGCCACTGATTTTCACATTCAGGATGAACTGTTATGCTATCTAGGCCATCTCTATGTTCCTATAAGTGAGTGTGCAAAGATAATTGGGGAAGCCCAATATAGTCTGATGGTAGGACATTTGGTTGTGGAGAAAATTGTGGTCATCCTACAGAAACATTTTTATTGGCAAAAACTTCGACAAGACATCATCAAGTATATCAAATCTTTCACTTTCTGTTCCATTGCCAAGCCAACCATCAAGAATAAAGGATTATACACCCCTCTTCCTACCCCCAAGAAGCCTTGGGAATCCATCTTGATGGATTTAATGTTTTGCCTACTATACACCAAGAAATAAAATGGTTGTGTATTTGTGGTCATTGATTCATTTTCCAAGATGGCCATCCTCACAACCTACCAGAAGAATATCACAATGATAGATACTGCCAAGGTCTTCATCGAACGAGTGTGGGTCCATTTTGGGATACCACATACTATCATCTACGACTGGGACAACGGGTTCCTCGGCAAATTTTGGTCGACTCTCTGGTCACTGTTGGACACAAAGCTCACTAAATTCATTGCTTTCTACCCCCAAATAGACGACCAAATATAGGTCATCAATCGGATGATTGTGCACATCATGTGCATGTACAAATCTAAGAATTTGCGTACATGGGATGAGAGTCTCTCCTATGTTTAGCATAGTTACAACAAGGCTCTCCATAGCTCCATCGACCATATCCCATTTTAGGTGGGGCTGGGATTCCAACCCTTGGGGCTCATTTATGTTGCACTACCTCTTGCAACCACACATACAAACTCTTTCCATGTTTAGTGTGAGACTGAAAAATCCAATAGATTCATTCAGAGGATTCAACACATCTGCCAACAAGTTCATTATATTTTTTAGCGAGTCAATGCTAAGTACAAGCAGTGCCATGATAAACACAAGGTACCGCACCAGTTTCAGGTTGGAGACAAATTCTAGTTATATTTGTAGAAGGAGCATCTTACAGGTCCCCATCATAAGCTCCACCCACTTCGCTATGGGCCTTACACTATCACCAAGATTAAAACCCCACCCTCCCTTGGATTGCACCCAGTGTTCAATGTGGACCTCCTTTGGCCATATTTTCTAGCATTATTGGACACCTCATAGATCGCAGAACAACTGACACCAACATATATCAACCCTGAATGCATGGAACATGCATCCAATGATAAGATAGTGGACACACGGGTTAAGGGCAGTCACTAGCAAAGGATCCATATTTATTGGGTTGTCAACACAGGGAAACTCCTCCACCAAGGAAAGTGAATCACCCGAGGAAACATTCAGCAGAAGTTTTCTCACCTGATGGGGGAACTCAATTCCATGGAGACCATGTATTCCTAAGGGCAGAGGAATGATCCAGGTGGATATTGGTGGGCACCCACCTATTCTAACTGGATCCTCTTTACAATTTTTAGTTCAACACGTTCTTTTGTACTTCATTTTAATTGTGTATTCTACACTTCCGTGGCTTCCTGAAGCCCCAAACATATTCTAGGTGGATACTAGAGGCCTCCCACCTATTCCAACTCGATTATTTTTTATTTTTTCATGTCAACACATCTTGTTGTACTTCCAGGGCCATTTTGGGGCCCTAAACAATGTTTTTTTTGTCTCTCCATAGAAAAATTGTAGATGAAGTCAAACTTTGATAGCATAATGCATATTTCTCGAAAATACCTTTCCAACGAGCTATCACGTACCTAAAACGGAGGTCGTATGAAAAAGTTACAACCCCCTAAAGTTGAGGTACCAACTTACACATAAGGGTCCACATAACTTTTGGTGTTTCATCTCATAGGGTTAGGTTTTTGGATGTATAGGGTTTTGGCATTCACGAGTAATGTTAAAAAGGACTATGGAGCCTCATTGTAATCATTCTTCTCATAAGGATTCACGTAGCAGCCATATCTCTTCTTAGAGATAACTACCACCATTCAAACAAGTGTTTTAGTTTTACAGTTTCATAGTTTCATCTTATTTCATTTATTCAATAGAAGATATTGTTCACAACATATCTGTGTTGTTTTTCATATCTTTGTGTTTTATTGTATTTAGTATGTTAGTCAGTTCATTATGCTCATAAATCTAGATCAGTAGTATCATAGCGGTCTGCTCTTCATATATTTTTCTTCTTGCATGTCCCCGACAAGATATGGGTACAATAAGTTTGGACTCGAACAAATAGAGTCATTTCAAGATCGGGTGCGCTGAGCCCAACAATAACCCATGGGGGATGAAAATAAATATTATGGAGTAGGAGATCCTTTTAAAATGTTTCTTGAGGAATCCCTTGTGCGACAAAGGATGAAAATCCTAGGCAACTTTTCACAGATCCTTTGGTGGCTAACCACATGAGAAGCATCTTCATCAAGAGGCCATGCAACCCCCTTCAAGGTACATGTAAATTTTTACATTCCATTATTTGAAGGACTGATAGATGCATATGTTGTATATAAATGGTTAAATCTTCCGAAAGGGTATTTTTCGGTCCACCATTTTTCCGATGGGGAAAATATTTCTTTTTCACTCCTCAAGGTCGTCCCCCATGTTAAGGAATGGTGGGATACTTACTTTGAGAAAAGGGACATAGAGGAATCTGCAATATTTATGGTTACCCCTACATGGGATTCCTTTCGATATTCCATTAATGAATAATACTACCCTGTTGGAAGCTATGAGAACCAATACACCAGATGGACCACCCTGCTTCAAGAAAGGGACCATACAGTACTAGATTTAATGAATATTTTCCATACCATGTGCACCAAATTGGGCATAAAATACTCTAAGTGACATATGGTGCTCAAATACTGCATATATTTGGATAGATACATTCAAACATAAATGGATTTTATGGACATCGCTTCATTGGGTACGACTTATAGATTTGTTGTTCAGATCAAGAAGAAATTTAAGTAGAAGAGGTGAGATTTTGTATCTACAAAATCCTCACAACCGAAGAAGGGAAAAGGTGGACAGTTTGTATCTACAAAATCCTCACAACCAAAGCAGGGAAAAGGGGGACCCAACCCACACAACAAGGGACAGAGAAAACATGGTCACTTTCAAGACAACTAGTCTAAGCAACAACACAATAAGGACAATGAGAAGACGAAGGACACATGAAAATGGTGTGAATACCATAAAATCCCTTAGAAAAAAACTGAAGAATGCCTCTCCAAGAAGTCACTCGTGTTCGAGCTAAAGGATTCTGGGACATAGGTCGATTATGACTCGGAATGAATTCCATAAGGATGGAAGTTGATTATTGATGTTGAACCCAGTGGCACTATCTCTACGACCAAAGTCCATCCAAGCGAACCAGAAGAACGAGAGGAAGGGGAATGCCTCTTTCACTCACAAATATGAGTAAAGGAGGTATGCTTCATTTCATTTTCGATAGAGGTATTCATAAGAACCTGATATCACCAGAGGTTTTAAAGCGACTAGACCTGTCGATGACATCGCACCCGCAACCCTATGCCATCGTTTGGCTTCACCAAGGAAGACATCTTTATGTCAACCAATAGTGTCATCTGCCCTACGACATCAAGCCTTTCAAAGACGAGGTATTGTGTGATATTTCTCCCCTTAAAGTTTGTGATGTTATTTTAGGAAAACCATATTTGTGGAAGCTTCATGTTGTGTATGAGTCTAGACCCTGCAGTGTTATTATTACTTTGGGTAGACAATTGTAAAGGATACCAGAGGTAGTGCTGCCTGCTGCTATTTCTTTAATCTCTTGTAAGGAATGAATTAAGTTCATTTCATAGATAGAGAAGTTTTTCTTCTTTGTGATCCATTCTCATAGTAAGAAGAAGGTCACCTCCACATCTGTGGCCTCTACATAGAGCCTCTCTTTATAATAGAAGCAAACAGATGGGATCGTGGAAGAGTACAGAGACATCTTCTCCTCACCCACCGACGTACTGATGCACTTCCAAGTCAAGCATCCAAATGATTTAACCCCAGTGTGCTTCTACCTATTGGACCAGACTATCATCGCTCGCTGATGGAAAATGACGAGATAAAGCATCAAATCCAAGAGCTTCTACAAAATGGGCACATCAGACCCAACTCCTCCCCTTTTGGAAGCACATCAGTATTAAACAAAATCATAGTCATGAACTGATACCCAATTCCCAGTATCAATGACCTTCTTGATCATTCAAGGGGGAAGAGTTCTTTAGCAAGATTGATCTGAAGTCTAGCTACCACAAGGTTCCCATCGAACCAACTGATGTATGGAAGACGAATTTCAAATATAAAGAAGGTCTCTTCGAATGGTTCGTCATGCCCTTTGGCTTAATAAATGGACCAACCACTTTCATGAGGTTGATGGATGATGTATTGAGACCCTTCACCAACTCTTTTGTGGTGGTATATTTGGATGACATCCTTATCTTCAACAAAACTTGGGAGGAGCACATGTGACATATTCAACAGGTTTTAAGCACAAGCTATATGCCAACTTGGAAAAATGATCCTTTGGCATGAACATGATCCAATAATTGGGCTAAATTGTTGATTAGCATGGGGTACATGTTGATCCAACTAAGATACAATTCATACATGAATGGCCAGCCCTGAACACACTAACCGAGCTTCGGAGCTTCGTGGGACTGGCCAACTTCTACCGATGGTTCATGTTGGGATTCTCCCATATTTCATGGGCCCTCAACGAAGTGACCAAGGGAAGTGGTAGGGAAATTTTCATGTGGGGGAAAGAACAACAATGAGAATTTGAGGATCTGATCGCTTATGCTCAATGCCAGTACTCTCCTTTCCCAATCTGCAACAATCATTTGATATTGAGAATGATGCATATGACTATGAGGTAGGGGAATTTCTCACTCATAATGGTAATTTGGGGGCATACCATAGTGAGACACTCTCAAATATTGTCCGAAAATACCCCACCTATGACAAGGAAATGTATTCAATTGTACATCGTGTTGCCAATGGAAACATTACATTTTGGTAAAGGAGACAATCATCCACACTAATCACAAGACTCTACAATCCATACTGTTAGGATATTTAGACACTTAGGAGTTAGTTAAGATCTACTTGGTCTAATATGACGTTAGTTAAAAGTGTGTTTCTTTAGTATGCATTAGTATGCATTTGTAGTTAGGAAATTCGACCGTCACGATATGTTCCCAACATAGAGTGATCCGACGGTTCATACTCTCCTCGATCTTAACGGCCATTGATCCATGGCTTAACACTCGATTGGTCCATGATCTCTATTTAAATAGCATGGAGGGTCATTTGCCGATGATTGATTGTGAGAAACTCTCTTGTAAAATCTCTCTGTAATTTTTTTCTTTGCATTAATAAATTGCTCCAAGTGGTCACGTTGGCTGGGGCCGTGGATGTTTCCCCGTAGGGGTTTCACCATGTGAAAACATCGGTGTGTTGATATTTGATCTGGTTATGTGAGTGGTTACTGAAGCTGTTCGTTCTCTGTTGGAATACCTGTGTTGTCGAACATGGTATCAGAGCCTGTTTGAAGACCCGCTCCTGTTGTAGATCGAGATCGTGAAGCCGAGTTGCCGCATCTCCATTTTTTGGCATTTCTGTACATTTTTGGGCTAAAAGGATTGTTCCATTGCGTCCGGAGCATGCTTTTTATTCAGGAACACTTTTCGTTTCACTCGAAAATGTTTTCGTTTGCCCAAGATACAACCATTACAGTCAGAATCCGGAGCAAAATTTTTTTCTTGTGTGAAAATAGTTTTTTTGGAGCATGCTCTCCAAGGCCGTCTTCCACAACAACAACAACAAAAACAACAACACCCCCAATACTCCTTATGAACATTACAATATGTTTTTCTAGACCAGTTGGTTAAAACTTGCCTTATTAAGTAAGAGGTCTTGAGTTCAAGTCTCTCTTTTGTTACCTTTTTTGAAAAAGTTCATGCTAAAAATTGTAAAGTGCATTTCACTTCAAGTATAAAAGTGAATCACTATAAGTAGATTTATATTTTATTTTAGAGTTATTTATTTTTTCATTTCTGTTATAAGGTAACTTCATTGTAAAAGTGATCCCCACTTCTCTTTATAAAAGTGGGTCACTTCATAAAGTAGCTTACACTATCACGTAGTTATTTGGTTACCGTTTATGCCTTTTTTTTAAAAGGGCATAACTCTCACATCGGAAGTCCGTTTTCAGTGTTGTTTTTTTTAAAACTGCATAACTTTTTGAGATATTTCCATCCGGATCATTAGTTTTGGTTTTTGAATATGCATTATCTGCATATTTAATATGGATTCTACAAGTAATGTCATGCTTACCAGCAACAACTACTTCCAATGGAGATCCCATATGGAATATTTATTAAGAAGTAAAGGCCTGTACCGGATTACCATGGGAACGGAAACAACCCCCAATGATGATGATAAGAAATCCAAATGGGATAATAGGAATGACGAAGCATGTGGACTAATAGGAATGTCCATCTCTCCTAAACTAAGGTACCATATTCAAGGAATTAATGACCTCGAAGCAGCTTGGGACAAGATTGAATCTGTGTTTGGTAAACTCAATATTATTCGAGAACAACAGTTAGAAAATAAAATACTAACCTTGAGTCCAAGTGATTTTTTTTTTCCTTGGAGACTATCTATCTAAGTTTAAAACACTCAGACTTTTATGTGAAGAATGTAAGATAACAATGAAGGAAGGGCGTTGCATATATCTTATTCTTTCTAAGATAGGTAGTGCATATTCTGTGTTTGTATCTACCTTTTATTCCATGAAAGAGGCTCTAGGGAAAGCTTATGTAGAACCCACTCTTGAGTCCTTTTGTACTTCTTTGATTAGAGAGGAAGATAAGTTTCTACAACTTGGAGTGATCAACATTGCAGGTACCTCAAACAAAGCCTTAGTTTCCCAGCAGAAAGATAAACCCAAGTATCCCAAGAAGCAACATCCTCGCTACAACAAAAAACAACCTAAGGGTCCCAAACCCACTCAGATAGCTTCAGCTCCTAATGGTGACAAATGATCAAAATATAAAAAGAATACTAACAAACATTGCAACTTTTGTAATAAAGATGGTCATGATGAGTCCATATGTTTCAAGAAGATGGTAGCCTTAGAAGCAGCGATGAAGAAGCACAACATCAGTATTCATTCCTCTTATTCTTCTTCTCATGGACATGCACTTTCTGCTTCTGTTTTTTCCTTCAATACACCTTCTACTACTACTTCTTTTTCTGATGAGTGGCTTATTTATTCAGGAGCATCTTATCATATGGCTAAGGATAAAGCCATATTTTCTGGTCTAAATGAATGTAACACCAAGGAAATATTTGTTGGTGATGATAGATCTCTTAGTGTTGTAGGATTTAGAACAATTCAGGTACAAAATGGTCATTTCAATGATGTATTATGTGTACCAGATATTTCTTGTAACCTTCTCTCAGTATATCAAATCACTCATTCAGGTGAAGGTAAAACTGTCGAGTTTTCACCTCACCAAGTTGTAATCAAGGATCTAAAAGATCCTAAACATGTTCTTGCAACTGGAATTGTTGATGATATTACC
>ML776951.1:692030-710970 GCA_009831015.1 Picea engelmannii | reverse complement strand
ATACCACAGACCATCATATTCAACCGAGATAGCAAGTTCCTGAGCACATTTTTCTCAAGTCTCTAGTCACTATTGGACACCAAGATCACTCAATCCATTGCTTTCCACCCACAAACTGACGACCAAACATAGGTCATCAATCGGATGATTTTACACATCCTGCACATGTACAACTCTAAGCATCCAGGTACATGGGATGAGAGTCTCCTCTATGTTCAAAACAATTGCAACATGGCTCTCCATAGCTCCACTGGTGATAGCGCATTTTAAGTGGGGGTGGGAATCCAACCCTTGGGTCCCATTGATGTTGCACTACCTCTTGCAACCACACAGACAAACTCTTCCCATGTTTATCCTGAGACCGACAAAGCTTCCAAATTCATTGAGTGGATTCAACACATCTGCCAACAGGTCCATGGGATTTTGTAGAAAGACAATGCTAAGTACAAGAAGTGCCATGAACAACACAGGGTACTACAATGGTTCAAGGTTGGATACAAAGTCTGGTTACATTTGCAGAAGGAGCATCTTACAGGGCCCCATCAGAAGACTTTCCCACTTTGATATGGTCCTTAAACTATCACCAAGGCTATGGGTAGGAATGATTTCAAGCTCAAAAATCCACCCTCCATTGGATTGCACCCAATGTTCAATGTGAACCTCCTTCAACCATATTTTCCACCATTATTGGACACCTCAGAGATCGCAGAACAAATGACACCAACATAGAACAACCCTGATTGCAGGGAGCATGCATCCACTAGTCAGATAATTTACACGTAGGTCAAGGGAGCTCGAGAGAAAAGGATCAAGGTTTATTGGGTTGTCAAGGCAAGGAATCTCCTCAACCAAGGAAAGTGGCTCACCTGGGGTCAAATTCAGTAGAAGTTTCCTCACTTGATGGGGGAAATCAACACAATGGATACCATTGCTTCCTAAGGGGGGAGGAATGATCTAGTTGGATATTGGTGGCCACCCACCTATTCCAACTAGCTACTGTTAACAATTTTTAGTTTAGCACATTCTTCTATACTTATTTGTAATTGTGGGTTCTACACTTCTAAGATTGTCTGAATCCCTACACATCTTCTAGGTGGATACTAGTGGCCTCCCACCTAATCCATCTGGATTTTTTTTTTTTTTTCATTTCTTCATATCTTGTTGTACTGCCAGGACTATTTTGGGGCCCTAAATGATACCTTTCCAACGAGCTATCGTGCGCCTAAAACAGAGGTCGTATGCAAAAGTTATGACCCTAGGAAGTTGAGGTACCAACTTACACATAGGGGCCCACATAACATTTGGTGTTTCATCTCCTAGGGTTAGGTTTTTGGTGTCTAGGGTTTTGGAATTCATGAGTAATGTTAAAAAGGACTCTAGAGCCTCATTGTAATCATTATGCTTAGACAAATGCACGTAGCATCCACATCTCTTCTTAGTGATAACTATCACTATTCAAGCAAGTGTTTAAGTTCTACAGTTTTACAGGTTCAACCTATTTGATTTATTCAATATAAGATATCGTTCACCGGATATCTATGTTGTTCTTCATATATATGTGTTTTATTATATTCAATATCTTAATTATTTTGTTCTGCTCCTAAATATGGATGAAGTGACAACTCTCTCTAATCAAACAACAACGAGGGTTCTCTTCAAATGACAACTAGGGTTTTGGTGGCTAGGGTTTTAATTTTTCGTTCATCCTCACTCCTCCTCTTCATTGTTTCCACTATCTGCGACCTTCACAAGATTTTGCAAGGAAGCCTTTCACTTCGTCTCCATTCTCTTATTGACGTACACAAATTTCTTCTTTGTGCAACAGATGAACTCTGTGTGACCCTTCCATTGTGCAATTGATGAGCTTCACCTCCATGGACTAGTTCTTCCTCTTTCTCATCCCAATGCATAAGTCACCTTCTCTCTTATACCACTTGTTGGGATTTATAGTGTGAACCAACAATTAAATGAAAGAAATATGACAATATAGACAAACCAATAACTCAGATAACACATGAACTTTACGTGGTAAAACCCCAACAGTGTGTCAAAGAAACATCCACAAGGAAAGGTATCAATATCTCTATTATTGAAGATAAACTTACAATTAGGCTTACCCCCCAACCTCCTAATACATTTCAGAATTCATAGATTTATATCTATCTTAGAGCCATTTACATAGTTACGAGAATTACCACACATTACATAAACTTCCAAGTCTTGTAAACCAACACCACTAAATATTTACACAGCCAAATTTTTGTATTTACAATTTCTTTTATTTTTTGTCACAATTTATCATCTTTGTTAAAATACACTCTATTCTCTTATGACATGCAACTAAGTAATCATTAATTTAAAAAAAAACAACACAACTAATTGTTACATACTATGTGAATAAAATCTAATCTATAATACTCATTCAAAATGAAAATACCCAAAACAACCGTTGCTTCCAATGAATAAAGGAAATTACTTGTAGAAAACCATTCAATAGTAATATATCCCGAACAAACATTATTGCACTCTATAATGTGATAAAAAGAAAATAAGAGAATCATGTAAGATATAACCAATGCCAATCTCTAATAAATTAACGAGGTAACCCATAGATCATTTAAAGACTACAACATTTCGGGTAGAAATTTAATGTTTGAAAAATATTGAAAATAAGTTAAAATATTTGTTGAAAAAAAACTAAAATATTGAAAATAACTTAAAATGATCAAAATTTATCTTGTTTTTTCCTCATATTTAAGTAACATACATTAATTGTTTATGGAAAGTTTTTTTTACTTTTCGTGTGTATTTAAGTAACATACATTAATTGTTTATGGAAAGTTTTTTAGATGTGAAATATAGTAGCCCTATTTTTTTAAGAGTTTGGGTTATGTGTCATCGTACTACAAGTGAATATTTATATGTCTAATCAAAATTTTATTCAGTAAAAATTTGTAAACACCAAACTTCTTATTGGGAAATTTGTAAACACCAAACAAGAATAATTGAGAGGGAAATAGTTAGAAATCATTTCTATAAGCACGGGCACGAGAGAACAAGATAGAGAAAACATTTATTTATTTATTTATTTCTGAATATTTGAATGTTTTAATATTTGTATACTAATTATATTTATTTACTTGTAATTACAACCAAAAAATAACTTATATTTGGAAGTAGAGATGGTGAGGGTGATAGAATTAAAATTGATACTATGGAAAGAAATGTCATTAATATATTGAGAATGAATGATTAATAGGTTATTTTTGTTCCATAGATGAGAATGAATGATTAATAGGTTATCTTTGTTCAATAGATGAGAATGCTAATGTAGATGAGATATATAAACATATTGATGATGTACTTCATATTGATAAGACATGAAAACAATTATAAAAAGACTTGAAGAAAAGTCTTCTCTCTACTATGTTGTTGTAACTCAACTTAAAGGTTGTGAATAGTTTTTCAAACACATGTATGAAAAACTATTATTCTCTATGTTGTAACTCAACTTAAAAATTGTCAATAGTTTTCAAACACATGTATGAAAAAAATATTAATGTATGAATGATAATTCTTTATATAAATGAAATTTTTTGTTTATTTTTTATAATTCTCAAATATAGAATCTAATATAGAGTGTTTAGTATACTAGTTTTTTTTTTTTTAATTGTTAGGTGATATTCTCCTAACATATTTCAAATGCATTATTTCACACATACTAATACTTGTGTTTCCATATATATATATATATATATATATATATATGGTGATTGTTATTCATAGTAATTGAATATGGCATATGGTGATTGTTATTCATAGTAATTGAATATGGCTCAAAGGGGTTGGATCTAATCGTGGAAAGTGATGATTTTTTCACCATTAAGTAAGGTTCAATTGCATTGAGAATTATTTAAGATCGAGTTATGAAAACACCTTGAGGTAATGTTTAAACTTATGGTTACAATGAGATATATTATATTAAATAATATCCACAAATCACAAGAATTGAAGTTAGAAAAAAATACTATGAATCTAGGCTGGTGGATAACAGTCAATGGATATGTATAATCAACTTTTTAATTACTTTTAATTACTTTTAAGATAATGGTTAATGGGTATCTATAATCAACTTTTTGATTACTTTTATTATTAATTTTTAAATAGCCATTTATTATTTTATTATTATTTCCAATAATTATCAACTAATTTTATCCTTTAAATTCAGCACTATTTCCATTAATATTATTATTTGTATATACTTGCATATAATTTACTTCCAAAACATTTTATACAAGATCCCTCATACCTATTCAACAAGCCCACCTCTCAATGACATCATTAGATTTGATAAGTTAAGGGAAAAATTGTTTTTATTAAGCTGTGATGATAATTTGTAAAAAGCAAAGAATTATAACTCGTTACCAAATAGAAACTATTACATGAGTTGAAGTTCATGAAATCAGTTCCGAGAAGAGACTTAATCGGTGGAAGTTGAAGTTTAAGAAATGAGTATTGCTGTTATATTCTTGGTAAAATGTACAGCAGTCCATATTGTGGAACACGTATGTTCATCAAGTCCGTTATAATTCTTGTAAAAAAGTTCAGCTAGCACTGTGTATATTGTGGATCAGGAATGTTCATTAAGTCCGATTAAATAATTCGTTGCCATACAAGTCTTCGACATTGAATGGTAGTTATAGACAGTCCACGGCGACAGGCAATATGTACCATGCATGCCATGATTGCTTTGAGAAAACCTTTCAAAAGAGCTTTCTATTTCATTCTCTGAAGATAAGGATTGGCTAAGGATTGGCTATTTGCATCGTGCATAATTTTCACCCAGAAAACTTGCAAAAGTCCATGAAATAAACGGAAGACGTACTCATGTCGAACAATTTGTGGTCACATTTTAATCACGTTCAAGAGCAGAATTCTCAGTCAATGTTGAGCAGCATGGTGAGAATTTTTATCCTCATCCGACCATTCCAAATTTAACATAGTCAAAGTCATGAAGTCTATCCTACTGGCTGCTGCAAATGAATTTCCTCTGCCATATCTATACACATGGTATTCAACTCTGATCTGTCTTATATAATGGTATCCGGCGTATCGTAATATGCATATTGAGATTTGTGTTGCACATAAGAGAACTTGCACACAACTGCAAAGGCTAAGCTGTTGTTAAAGTTGTTAACTTGCGCGGCCTCTCATCAGTTGAAGGATGAGGGTGCTCCCTTCGTTCTTGACAACTTCGATCTGCCCTCTTTTGCAGGAAGAGTTGATGAACCCCACCAGATACGAAAATATAGCACTTGCGGATATGTGGAAAGATATTCAAGGAGCAAATTTCTGGAATGGGTTATTAGATTCCATGAATCCTGTTTTGAAAGCGGAGATACTGCGATATCATGAATTTGCAGAGTTATGCTATGATGCATTTGATAGTAAATTATCCAGCAATTATTTTGGTGGGTGTAAGTACAGCCTTATGAACTGTTTGATAGCTGTGAAAGGCCTGGTCATTCGGGAGCTTTCTCTACCGCTGGCTATGAACTGACCCAGTATTTGTACGCGGAAACTGATTTGTCAGTCATCTTAGTAGTTCACGGGGTTTCAGGTGATTCAGTCGGTCATCTTGATAGTTCTTGTCCAGATTTATTTATTTGATCTGGCTGGTGGTCTTGGTACTGGCGCTGCCAATACCCTGGTCTTAAAAGCTCAGGGTATTGGCAGCGCCAGTACGAAGACCACCAGCATGATCAAATTAATAAATCTGGACAAGAACAAGAGATCAAATTAATAAATCTGGACAAGAAGAAGAACTCGCAAGACGACCGACTGAATCACCTTAAACCCCCGTCAGCTACTAATCAGAACATTTGTCTATTATTTTATTCTAAGTTTCTGTCCTTTATTACCATAAGTGATCAGGAGAAAAGATTGGTTATATGATAAAACTAGTTAGCTCTCTCTATCAGAATTAATCGCCTTTCGTATCATTCTAATAGCTTATATACTTATATAAGAGACTTGTTAAGAATTTCGATTGGATAATAGACTTACTTGTTAAGATATATCAACGTCGATTAATTATTCACTTGCTAGGGCATAAAACGTAGAGGCGCAGGTTATGAGGAAACACTATTATAAATTCATCTCTTTACATAAAAACAGCGAAATCATTGCATTGTACTTTAACTTCAAGGCAATTTTGCTTTGTTTGGGTTTTTTAATCTTTATTAAGTTGATAGGCGTCCTATTATTGAAATTGATGGTTTAATAAGTCTTTCAATTGTAAATTTCAATCGTCAGCAGTCAAATTGGTATATTCTTAATCTTACATTTAAATTAATGAATATAATTTAATATTCATAACTTTCTTGCATTTATGAAATTGATGGTTTAATGAGTCTTTCAATTACAAATTTTAATCGTCAGCAATCAAAGATGCTGGCATATTTTTAATCTTACATTCAAATCAATAAATATAATTTAATATTCATAACTTTTCTTCATCTTACACTCAAATTAATGAATATAATCTAAAATTCATAACTCCCTTGCATTTATACATTTATGAATGAGTAAATTTCCTTACATTGAAACTGTAATTTCAATGAATGTATTTTAAAATTCATAACTTCCTTGTATTTATGAATGATTATATTTAGGCCGGTACACCTATTGACAATGGGCAGATTTAATAGGGGTTTAGTGCTTAATAAGTTTTTTATGAACAGGATTAAATATGGATGGATTATTCTTAGTATTTTATTAATTTTATTTAGAGCTTATAAATATATTAATGTAATAATGTATTTATACTTTAGCAATTTATTAATGTATAATGTATTAATAAAATATATTATATATTATTAAGGTATTTATTAATTTACATGTTACATTAATACATTACATTATACATTAATGTATTGATACTTAATCTATACATCACATAAAAATATTAATTAATTTATACTATATTTTTATGCATTTGTATATTAATACATTAATTAGTAAATTGTTCATATAATTATTAATTAATACATTAGTATTTTTGTACATTTATGTAATATTACATTAATTTATTTATATGTTATTAATTTTTTTTACATTATTATTAATGTATTTTTTTATTATTATTTTATTAATAAATTAATAAATTATATTAATTTTTTGTTTTTACTTTTTTATTGCAATATCTTAATATATAAATTAATTAATACAATATATTATTAAAGTAACTATTTAATAGCATGTTAAACTAATACATTACATTATACATCAATATATTATACTTAATTTATACAATACATTAAGTATCAATATACAATATATTAATTAACAATATATAATTTATACATTAATTAAGTATCAATATATTGATACTAAATATATTGATACTTAATTAATGTTGATATTCAATATATTGATATTAATTAATATTTATAATTAATTATTAACAATTAATAAATTAATATTAATTGATTAATTATTATTAATTAATTGATTATTAATTAATACTTAATTATTACATATAAAATGTATTAATATATTAATATTTGTGCTATAAAACAATATATTTTTCACATTTAATACTTTAATATATTTATCCATCAATTAATACTTTAATTTATACTTTAATTTATATAATTTTTATATTATACATGAAATTAATATTTATATATTAAATTAATGTAATATTAAATTGATGATGATGATGATGATGATGATGATGATTAATGCACTTACCCTAATTGGTCTATGACACCTTAAGAGGGTAAGTGATTACTTGTGATTCTTTATAATTTTGTTTCTAAAAGCATTAAGAGAAGCTTTCCAAGATCACTGTAAGTTAAGAGGTTAGGAAGGGTTGTAGTGTGATCAATATTTTGAAAATGAGATCTAATATGGGTATAGGCTCGACAATCTAAGAGAAGTTCTTTTCATCTTCAACCTTTTTGGTGTCACAAAGGTGACACACTCTTTCATCCCATGGCATTTTAGGAATTGACCAACGCCGAGTTTCATAGATAATTTTGATCTTCTAGATTAGGGTTGATTACATCTTTATAATACCTTAATTTTATTTTTTCCTCTAACTCTTTATCACACCACATTTTTTCCTTAAATTTTGATTTGACGTTTTTTTTAATAGTATCTTTATTCTGGAAAAAGGTTTCTTCCATGATTCCCCAATAGTTTAGCCAAGACCGAGCGTCTTTATGCCATCCTCGCTTGAGTCGATGGTGGTTATGACTTGATTTTGAAGCAATTTTAGGTAGTCTCATGTCTTCCATGTTGTTTAACTTGTTCTAATACATTAGGTATCTATACATAACCAAGCTCTCAATGGGGGAGAATCTTGTTTCTACGAGGAGGATGGGATAGGGTGTATTTCCTTTAATTTTGAGATTATAGGTTATACAATTATTTTGTATTGGCTCTATCTTTCTCCAGGATTCACGAGAGATACTACAACCCGAGACTTCACATCCATAAAGAATAATAGGTGTAACAAGAGTCTCAAAGAGGAGTTTATTCTTATCCCAACTCCAACGATCAGCTGATTTACAATTTTTTTCAAGCCCATAATAAGCTTTCCATCCCTCAATAATCCTTTTCTCAATGCTATAATTCCAATTGAGCTTGTGGTGAATATCAATTCCAAGATATTTGTATGAAGTCACTTCTGCCAAGTTGTTGTTGTCAAAAATCCCTTCGTCAGATATCTGATCAGGTACCCGATTCAATTTTTTACTTAGAAGCCGGTTCGATTGCCGAGCGAAACACACACTCTCCGCCGCTGAATTTCGGAGGGTTTCGGCGCTTAATTATCATGCAGGCGCCCTGTCAAAGGATGGAGCACAAGTCGCCTTATAGTAATGGCTACCATCTGGCTAAAAATAATTATTCATATTCAGAACTCTTTAACCTGGATTCTATTCGGAATTTTCAGCTACCACAAGATGATGATGATGATCCAGATAATTACACTAGCAGCAGTCAAGATGAGAGTAATGGAAGAAAAACTGGTTGTGACACATTGGTTGCACAAATAAATGGTGGTAGGGCCGAGAGGCCATCAGATTTATCTTCTGAATCTGTTGATTGGCTTCTTGTCCCCACAGGCAGATCCCGAGACCGAAGGCCCCGCTTTGCCCACCAAAGGCAACGACGAATTCAAACCCTTCATCAGACGTCTGCCCGAGTTCAAGTTCTGGTATGCCTTGACAAAGGTTGTTTGTATTGCTTTTGTGATGACATTTTTCTCGATATTTGATGTGCCAGTATTCTGGCCAATTCTTTTCCTTTACTGGATAGTGCTCTTTGTACTTACAATGAAGAGATAAAAAAAAGACCGGTGCAGAAGTAGGCGCTAACCCAGCCGAAATTCAAGCAGTGAAAGACGAACATGCAAAAGGAGAGTTTCAATCCAAGTAGAGAAAATGGCTATGTTGAGCCTGAGAGGTAGTGTTGCTGATGAGTCGGGCTAAAGGACTCATTTTTTTGAGTTTTGGAGAGGAGCTGCAATTGTTGAGTAAATGAGCTAAAGCTAGAGGCTGTTATTGTTGTTGTTCGCGCCATTACATGGAGATGCTATAGCGAAGTGAGGTGTACGTGTTCATTCCGTCGGACTCACAGAGAGTTGCTTGTGAGAAGTGTGATTGAGTTATGATTTTACAAATATTGTTATTTATATTTTTTGGTTTGAAGGTGTGCATAGTTATGATATTTGTGAGACATGTAATTGAAGGCAAGATTAGGATATTTTGATATAGTGGTCCTAGAAAATTCTATGTACCTGAGCCATTGTATACCCCCTAATGTGAAAAGTTCGTGGTAATCTAGAAACCACTATGTAAAGCATGGTTATAGGTAATCCGAGAAAACCTGGTGCATGGTTGAGGGTAATCCAAGAAAACCCAGAGCATGGTTACAGGTAATCCAGAAAACCTGGTGCATGGTTGAGGGTAATCCGAGAAAACCCAGAGCATGGTTACAGGTAATCCGAGAAAACCTAATGCATGGTTGAAGGTAATCCGAGAAAACCTGATGCATGGTTGAGGGTAATCCGAGAAAACCCAGAGCATGGTTACTGGTAATCCAAGAAAACCTGGTACATGGTTGAGGGTAATCCGAGAAAACCCAGAGCATGGTTATGGGTAAGCCGACAAAAACCCAGGTTGATGATGATGTGATGAAGGGGGAACTATGAGAAAGAATGGTTGAATGAACCATGTAGCTGAAAAGGATTCCTATAGAACTGGCGGTTACAGCGGCTGATGACCCATGTATTCCGGTAGATGGATTTCTTTTTATATGGACGTCAATAATCAGATGCAGGTACAAGTGGAAGCACACGAAGATATGACCACATAGATATTTAGATAAGTAGTCATTAAGGGAGAGTGTTGGAATATATAATTCCTACTTATCTAATGTTCTTGCTAATGTATTGAGAGATAGAGTTCATCTCTACGTGATCCTAGTTTGGTGTGTGGTTGAGATATTCTCTCATCCTCTCCAATTATCTTTAGAATAAGTTAGATCTGATAACACCCTGTACACTCTATATAATAGAGTTCATTGTATTGATTTTGTAAGCAATTGAATATCTGTTTATATGACTCTACTCTCCCATTTTAACAAGACTTCATAACTTTGACTATGTTAAATTTGGAATGGTCGGATGAGGATAAAAATTCTCACCATGTTGCTCAACATTGACTGAGAATTCTCTTCTTGAACGTGATTAAAATGTGACCACAAATTGTTCGACATTAGTACGTCTTCCCTTCTGAGAATTCTGTTCTTGAACGTGATTAAAATGTGACCACAAATTGTTCGACATTAGTACTTCTTCCCTTTATTTCATGGACTTTTGCAAGTTTTCTTGGTGAAAATTATGCACGATGCAAATAGCCAATCCTTATCTTCAGAGAATGAAATAGAAAGCTCTTTTGAAAGGTTTTCTCAAAGCAATCATGGCATGCATGGTACATATTGCCTGTCACCGTGGACTGTCTATAACTACCATTCAATGTGGCATAATTGAGTTACAACAACCTAGTAGAGAGAAGACCTTTAAGTTGAGTTACAAAAAACTATTCACAACCTTTAAGTTGAGTTACAACAACATAGTAGAGAGAAGACTTTTCTTCAAGTCTTTTTATAATTGTTTTCATGTCTTATCAATATGAAGTACATCATCAATATGTTTATATATCTCATCTACATTAGCATTCTCATCTATTGAACAAAAATAACCTATTAATCATTCATTCTCATCTATAGAACAAAAATAACCTATTAATCATTCATTCTCAATATATTAATGACATTTCTTTTCATAATATCAACTTTAATTTTATCACCCTCATCATCTCTACTTCCAAATATAAGTTATTTTTTAGTTGTAATTACAAGTAAATAAATATAATTAGTATAAAAATATTAAAACATTCAAATATTCAAAAATAAATAAATAAATAAATGTTTTCTCTATCTTGTTCTCTCGTGCCCGTGCCCGTGCTTATAGAAATGATTTCTAACTATTTCCCTCTCAATTATTCTTGCCTTTATTCATTTGAATTTTGCGCAAAACCGATACCATTTCCCAATAAGAAGTTTGGTGGTTACAAATTGATTACAATTTTTTACTGAATAAAATTTTGATTAGGCATATAAATATTCACTTTTAGTACGATGTCACATAACCCAAACTCTTAAAAAAATAGGGCTACTATATTTCACATCTAAAAAACTCTACCACCAAACACACTAAAAGTAAAAAAAACTTTCCATAAACAATTAATGTATGTTACTTAAATACACACTAAAAGTAAAAAAAACTTTCCATGAACAATTAATGTATGTTACTTAAATATGAGGAAAAAACACGATAAATTTTGATCATTTTAAGTTATTTTCAATATTTTAGTGTTTTTTTCAACAAATATTTTAACTTATTTTCAATATTTTTCAAACATTAAATTTCTACCCGAAATGTTGTAGTCTTTAAATGATCTATGGGTTACCTCGTTAATTTATTAGAGATTGGCATTGGTTATATCTTACACGATTCTCTTATTTTCTTTTTATCACATTATAGAGTGCAATAATGTTTGTTATGGATATATTACTATTGAATAGTTTTCTACAAGTAATTTCCTTTATTCATTGGAAGCAATGGTTGTTTTGGGTATTTTCATTTTGAATGAGTATTATAGATTAGATTTCATTCACATAGTAGAGTTTTTTTTAAATTAATGATTACTTAGTTGTATGTCATAGGAGAATAGAGTCTATTTTAACAAAGATGATAAATTGTGACAAAAAATAAAAGAAATTGTAAAAATTTGACTGTGTAAATATTTAGTGGTGTTGGTTTACAAGACTGGTGGAAGTTTATGTAATGTGTGGTAATTCTCGTAACTATGTAAATGGCTCTAAGATAGATATAAATCTATGAATCCTGAGAAATGTATTAGGAAGTTGGGGGGTAAGCCTAACTATAAGTTTATCTTCAATAATAGAGATATTGATACCTTTCCTTGTGGATGTTTCTTTGACACACTGTTGGGGTTTTACCACGTAAAGTTCATGTGTTATCTGAGTTATTGGTTTGTCTATATTGTCATATTTCTTTCATTTAATTGTTGCTTCACACTATAAATCCCAGCAAGTGGTATAAGAGAGAAGGTGAATTATGCATTGGGATGAGAAAGAGGAAGAACTAGTCCATGGAGGTGAAGCTCATCAATTGCACAATGGAAGGGTCACACAGAGTTCATCTGTTGCACAAAGAAGAAATTTGTGGACGTCAAGAAGAGAATGGAGACGAAGTGAAAGGCTTCCTTGCAAAATCTTGTGAAGGTCACAAATAGTGGAAACAATGAAGAGGAGGAGTGAGGATGAACGACAAATTAAAACCCTAGCCACCAAAACCCTAGTCGTCATTTGAAGAGAACCCTCGTTGTTGTTTGATTAGAGAGAGTTGTCACTTCATCCATATTTAGGAGCAGAACACAATAATTAAGATATTGAATATAATAAAACACATATATATGAAGAACAAGATAGATATCCAGTGAACAATATCTTATATTGAATAAATCAAATATGTTGAACCTGTAAAACTACATAACTTAAACACTTGCTTGAATAGTGATAGTTATCACTAAGAAGAGATGTGGCTGCTACGTGCATTTGTCTAAGCATAATGATTACAATGAGGCTCTAGAGGCCTTTTTAACATTACTCATGAATTCCAAAACCCTAGACACCAAAAACCTAACCCTAGGAGATGAAACGCCAAAAGTTATGTGGGCCCCTATGTGTAAGTTGGTACCTCAACTTCCCAGGGTCATAACTTTTGCATACGACCTCTGTTTTAGGCGCACGATAGCTCGTTGGAAAGGTATCATTTACAGCCCCAAAATAGTCCTCGAAGTGACAAACATAGCCCAACATTCCACTAAGAGGAACATTTCCCAACATTGTTATGTGACAAACATAAACCAATGTCAAACATGGTTAACCATTGTCAACCATGGTCAATGACATTCAAGCATGGCCATTCTCAACCAAGGTCAATTGTATCGAAGGTCATTCATAGTAAAGGTCAATCATAGCGAAGGTCTATGGAAATTAACCATGGTCATGGTCAACCATCACTACTACATATGGGCGGATTATTCCACGAAAAGTTTCCATACTTCCACTAGTTTTATCATTTTCTTAAAGAGGGCGGTATTTTCATGGATATTGCCATGAAAGTTCGTCACAATATCCACAAAAATCTTAATTTAACCTAGTCAAGATTTTCGTCGCTACAACAATGAACTTTCATGGCAATAGCGACGAAAAGTTTGACTATCTCATTGGTCGGTGTTAACGGCTAGTTGACTATTTTATCTATATATAAGTGACTTTAAGAGACTTTGTGACACAATTGCTATAGTTGCGACACTGTTCTTGGATTTTATTTGAGTTTTTTTATTTTTTCCATCACCCACTAGTTGAACAAATCCAATTCTCTATCTACATAGCTCGGAGTTTGAACTTGTAAGGTTAGTATGTTATTTTTTATTGATGTACTCAATTAATTTGTAATTTTTTTTTCAAATGTCCAATTTGCTTTTAGCTTCTTTTTTCCTTGATAATATCTTATAATATGTGTAGTACCATATTTCATGTCTTTGATTTTTGGATCTAGTTAGTATATTCTATGGAAAAGGGTATGTGGATTCCATATTATTCTAGGTTTATGGAATCCACATAACCTTTTCCCTTCAATTGTAGATATAATCTCTCTCTCTCTCTTCATTGATAAAGATATGGAATTACTTTTGAAAGTCAACCCTGATCGGTGAAATGATAGTAATTGATTGCTATATTCCCTGCTTTAGCAGGGACTAATAATATACATAAACGCTAACCCTAAACTTATGTTAGGTATATATGTCATTATTATATAAAGAAAACATGTGTACACATATGACCTTATTATAAAGATGTTATCTATGTCATCATGATGTTGATCCTCTACACATATGATCACCTTATTATAAAGATCTTGACCTTATTATAAAGATGTAGGTCACTTTAAATAAACATATCATAATCGAAAGGAGTAGCCGAAATATAAAAAATTGACAACTTAATGTTTGGTATGGTGTAGGTAAGACAATTACTTGTTAGGACAAGGATTTGTCACAATGAACAAAAATGGCAGGAAGATTACTCGATTAAGAGAGACATTAGAGGCGAGGGACGATGGAAAATGTTATTGCCCTTGCTATGATTGGAGTTGTTAAAGACGAAGGTCTCATCCTGGGTAGAACTGAATACAGGTGATCTAGGATTCGAAACATAATTTCTGAATTTCAAAGTAGTGAAGTGATGAGATGCGGGGTAAGTTAACGATGGCTTAGCCTCTGCAGTTGTATGCAAGATCTTCTCTTATCTTCTATGCAAATCCCAATCTGCATATCACGATACGTTGAATACCATTATATAGGACAGATCTCGATATCATACATGAAATTCGTTTGCAACAGATTAATTTCGTGAATTTGAATATGGAAAATTTGACATGGTAGGATGAAGATAAGAGTGCCACCCTGCTGCTTCACATTGACTGAGAATTCTTTGCTTAAAACGTGCCTACATCTCAGGACTAATTTTATGTCGTAACATTCGATGTCGTGTCTAAGTATCTACTCTCTCCTTACGTCCATTTCATGAACTCTTTCGAAGTTTTCTTTGCCGTTGAGTATCTACAACATTGTATACTTACACGTCTTTGGTGTCTGATTATTTGGTCTCACTATCTACTACCTGTAATACCTAAACCTTTTTTGGTGTGTGATTATTTGGTTACCATCGATCAGAATCACAGATTGCAGTTTCTAATTTTATGATTACCATCGATAGGAATCACAGATTGCAGTTTCTGTATTTTCGTTTCATTTATTGTTCAATAGTTATTTTCCGTAAGTGTACAATATATATCTACAGAAATGTTTTCTCATGTTGGTCAATTGCACGTGTTCCATTGAATTTCTCTGGTTCCGCCTCCACTGCTCACCTCTGACAGAGTAGGACGAGGAAGAGAGTAGTAATATGAAACGGAGTCCTACGACAGGCTGCCAGCAAGGCCGAGACCATATACGAACCAAACCATCTTGGTCATATCATCTATTTTCCCATGCAACACGAAGGGGAGATAACAAACTTGCTATGGTAGGGCCGCCACAGTTAAGTGAGTTTTAATGTGGACCGGATTCTGACAAAAGGATAAGAGTGAATTCCCAGAGTTTTGCTTCCGCGACTGTCATAAAGACAATTTTTTTAAGAAATTTCTAATATACATAGAATTCGGATGTTGGGAGAAAATCATCACGCATAAAATAAATGGTCACGCATAAATTTCTTATGTATGTGAATCCTGACAAAACTCTAAATTTGCTACTAAAATTAAATCCGTGCCTCCAACTTTACCTTAATCCTTTTTTATGGTGAATTAATTATTTCAAATCATGGGGATACACATATAGATAAACAAATGAGTCCATATCAAATCAGACATGTGCAAGACCACTATTATATAGAGTTGCGCAACTTTTTACCAGTTAATTAATACAGTTTAATTGAAGATGAATACTCTCTATTGCTATTGGTATTGGTTTTGTTTAGGTTAAAATTTGTTTTAGATTGGGATTATGATTTAAATTAATATAGAATTTAAGGATAATTATTATTATACATATTTAATTGTATTTCTTTTAACTGCTTTTCTTAAGTTAAAAAATACTTCATACAAAAGATATTTGTTTAAATTCTCTTTAATAACGAGAAAACATTTATCTAAAATTTTAAGTTAAGTATATTTTAAGTTAAGTATATAGATTTTCCATTTTAAATAATTTATATGTTTATAATTAAAATGGATTTATGTTAATTTTATATTAATTTATTATTTATGTTAATGCACTCTATAAAATAATATAGTTTACTTTACAACTTAGTATAAATGAGACATGTACAATAATTAAGATTTGTAACACACACATCTAGATTTATAGTTTATGGAGAGACTGAATTGATGTAAGAGACCCATTGTTTGTTGATGTAAGAGACACTAAGTTGATGTAAGTGACCTTCACGCTCATTTAATATGATTTGGCATTATTACAAAGAGAAAGGTCCAATTTTTTTTTACCATGAAGCAAATCTTACAAGAGATCTTTGATCAATGAAAGTATTTCAATAATAATTAGTTGATGTTAGAGAGTTTTTAATGAAACATTTAATTTATCAATGAGAGTGTATAATTCTTTAGAGGTGCTATGCACTATATGTACAATCATATGGTATTATCTTTTGTTGCGATCTAGAGTTTGAAACAATAATTAAATGCAAGAAATATGACAATATAGAAAGAACAATAACTCAAATAACACATGATATTTACCCCCAAATGCATTTCTAGGGATTCATAGATTTATATCTATCTTGGAATCCTTTACATAGTTACTAGAAGTACCACCTGTTATGTAAATTTCTATAGGTCTCTTAAACCAAGACCATTAAATATTTACATATGTGGATTTTAGTATTTACAATTCTATTAATTTATTGTCATAATTTAACAATATACACCTTGACAAGAATTTACCTAATACCTTTCCCAAACCCATTCATCACCGCTTTCTGTAATCCAAAAGAAGCCAAACACCATCGATTATGAATTGTTCCTCCTCCTTCAGTAACCTATCTTACAAAATGATGTCTTTTCCATTTTGAAATGCTAGACAATTACTCAAATGCACGATTCTTTTACCACCACATAACATCTTATAATATACTTGTCCAAACTTACCCAATAGATCCTTGCATTCTTGCAAGAGATAACCGTAGGTCTCTTCTTGTCCAAATATCTTGATTTCCACATGCGCTCTACCTGGTTTTTCCATGTGTCCACTAACAATACAAACTGCATGTAAAATACTAATAATTTCTTCACATGTATCGAACTTCCTACTAGCATACGATACATGAGACATATAACCATTTTAGTATTCATTACTAGGACATAAACTTGAAGAAAGATTAAAATGGAAAGCCAAAGGGACATTTATCGATTTCAGATTATTAATATCGAACTTCCAGAGTGTCTTTGTGATATCCTCGAAATATTTAAAAATAAATTATTTCAAAGTTGTTGTTTTAAAAATAAATTTACATGTATGGAAATTCAAATTTAAAATTGTGGAAGTATGTAATTATTATTTGTATGACTGTTGGACAAAAGTTTGACTTTCTTTTGATGGACACATGTATGAGAAAAACATTTTAATAAACTTAATGCTAGAGAATAGATGGAACACCCAAGTTAAAAGTAGTTGATTATGACTCCATAAGTGGGGAACATGTTTTGAGTTAACTCAGAGCTGATTTTTACAAGTGTCAGAAGTTGAGTTCTGTCACTAGTAACCCCTAAAAATGAGGGATTTGTAAAGATGCTAATTTCCCAAGGAGGGAAATGAATGGAAAGTCCTAGGGAATGGAAAAATGACATATATACAACATATGTTGGAGGAAGGGCATTGCTTAGTATGTTGTCAAAAGAACTATTTGATGTTATGAGCACATCTGTGTTAGGAAAATGATTTTTTGAACAAAGACAATGGCTAAAGAATGATGCATAGTTTTCCCTTATGGAGTCATGGTCAGGCTAGGGGGTGATCATGACAAGTGATCCTAGATTTTTTGTATCTATGTTTGGGAGGAACGTGTTTGTTCCATTTGTTTTGCCACCAAAATTGTTTCAAATATGTATCTTAACTATTTACTTTTCATTCCACTGAAGTATTGAATGGTTGATATGTATATATGTAATTAATGATCTATATAGGTGTGCCTCATGGTCCTTAGTAGATTGATTGATTTACATGGCTATACAAATGTATATAAGTCATTATTTATTGATCTGGATGTAGATGGAGAACCACTTATATGTAACAAAACTATGTAGACTGCAGTTGGGGCTACTTAGATATATGTTAGTATTTCATGTTGGATTCAACTTTCCTTTAGGATATATAATTGATCTACATAGATAATTGTGTAGTTCCTAAAGATAAATAGTATCCTGATGGAGATCTCTCCACATGAAACTAACTACTTCAGAAAAGGAAAATAGGTGAAACCAAAGTTATTATATTGTATCAAAAAACAACAATAAGTAAATTGTATATTTTTACTTCTTCCAATACATTGTCTCTGTGGAGTAAGGAAAAAATCATGAGATAAGAATTACAGAAATAAACAGGGAAGTTAAAAAGTCTCATATATATATATATATATATATATATATATATATATATATATATATATATATATATATATATATATATATATATATATA